>BQKN01057690.1:23161-36996 GCA_022839385.1 Asparagus kiusianus | reverse complement strand
ACCTTCCTACAGTTAGGGCCAAAACCAAAATCCCCTCTCGATTCCTTTAATGAACGAGAGGCCCACAAATCGAGCGATCAAACCTTCCTACAGTTAGGATCGTTTTAAATTCCCTACTTGGTCAAACCTTCCTACAGTTAGGACCAAAAATCAAAATCCCCTCTCGATTCCTCCAATGAACGAGAGGTCCGCTTTCAAATCGAGTGATCAAACCTTCCTACAGTTAGGGTCATCTCAAACTCTCGCTTGGTCAAACCTTCCTACAGTTAGGACCAAAACCATAATTCACTCTCGATAAACGAGAAATTCATCTTTACCTCGGTAATCAAACCTTCCGACAGTTAGGGTTATCCGAATCTCTTCGATTCTCGGAGTGGAGATCCCACTCTCAGTTTCACCTTTCCGGATTCTGGGGGTGGAGATCCCACCTTGAGTCTCCTTTCCAACTGGGAATAGAATATAAAATTCTTCCTTCCCACACTAATCCTTTTCCAAGAATTTTGGATTCATCATAGGAAGTTTATCCCGAATCCTAAGCAGGGATAAGTCTGCGCCTAACACGCGCTGCCGGTTTAGTCTTTCTCCGAAGAAGAAGACATCAGAGTTCGATTCTGGGGTATTTTATCCTAAAACCTAAGCAAGGATATGCCGACGCCTAACACGCGCCGCCGGTTAGTTCTTGACCGTTAAAAAGAACACCCGTCTGCATATTCAACATTGTGGCAGGTTGTTATTAATAACACCAAAATCCATGCCTCACACGCATGGGGAATTTCATCCTGAATCCTAAGAAAGGATATGCCGACGCCTAACACGCGTCACCGGTTTAGTCTTTCGCCGATTGAAAAAGGCACCAGGGTCTAAACCTGGGGAATTTTATCCCGAAGCCTAAGTAGGGATAAGCCAACGTCTAATACACGTTGCTGGGTAGCCTATTCTCACAATAATGGCAAAGTCTACGTATTCAAAGTCGTAGCACAAAGTCTTAGAGGATTCACCCTCTTAGCACAACGTAACATGCGGAACGGAGTTAAACAATCCGCATGCTAGCCCGACTCAGACGGTAGTCGATAAAGGTTAATCAAATCCGTTAAAGGCTGGGGGTTAGCCAAAAATCCTAAAGTCAACGCCTAACACGCGTCGCCGGGTAACCTATTCCCGTAACAAATGGTAAAGTCTATGTATTCAACATCATAGCACAAAGTCTAAAGGAGTTCATTCCTTTAGCACAACGTCACATGCGGAACGGATTTAAACAATTCGCATGTAAGCCCGATTCAAACGGTAATCGGTAAGAGCACGTCAAATCCGTTGAAGGCTGATGATTTGCCAAAAATCCTAAGTCAACGTCTCATACACGTTGCTGTTTAGTCTTTTCACAGGAGAAAGACGAAGTCTACGTATTCAATATCGTAGTACTAAAAGGGTTAACTCTTTTAGCTTAACGTCACATGCGGAACGGACTTAAACAATCCGTATGCTAGCCCGACTCAAACGGTAGTCGGTAAAGGCTCATCAAATCCGTTGATGGCTGAGAATTTGCCAAAAATTCTATGAATACGAGTCATTGACGCATCAATTTTACAAATTGGTCTCATGACTCAAGTATCCGCCACGCTCCAACTCCTTAAGAGCTTAAACTGTGTATACTCCAGAAGACGTACGAGTATAAACTGTGTCGGACGTCGAACAATACGTCGCAATGAAGCCTGGACGCCAAACAACGCGTCTCAATGAAGCTCAAACACCAAACAACGCGTCGCAATGAAGCTCAAACGCCAGACAACGCGTTGTAAATGAAGATTCAACGCCGTCAATCGATGATCAGTTCTATGTTGAAGCAACCAACTCGAGCTAAAAAGTCAAGAAATCAAGAATCGACTTTAAGTTCAAAATTTCGACAACGGTCAGACAATAAATGCAGCACCGGAATCCTTACAGACATTCGACAAAGCACCGAATAGCCTGAAGGAATTGAAGGAATCCAGAACAGAAGCCATTCCAATATCCCGTTACGCCGACTGAAGGTTGGGACAATCACATCCAAAGTATTCCAGACTCTTCTATAAAAGAACGAGGCTGAAATACTTTGGAGGGGGTATCTGTAGGCGTATAAAATTGCCTATATGTCCCTTAGCACAGCTCGACAACGCCGATTCAACAAACGGACCATCGGGCGACGTATCCAAACAAAACTGTTAGCCCACAACGCCGAAGCCAAGCGATATGCGACGTAGCGGACTAACGAGGCTAACGAACCGCACGCAAACAACGGAATGCATCCATTCGCATGCGGAATCAAGCCAACGGTTCGAGGAGTCAACGAGTTATTCAAACAAAAACGGACTCGGATGAATCGCGATCGAATCAAGATCAGCTTCGGACTCGAACTCAGAAGTGGATTTACTGCCAAATCGGGAATCAGTTCAACGAATCGAATCCGAACAAGTCAACCACACAACCGAATCAAAGTCCAGATCAACAAAGCACAGAATCGGACAAAACAACCGAACGACGGACACCCGGGGGGACTCGGCCGAAACCGAGCCACCCATGGGTGGCTAGGCTCAGAACTGTGCACGGGCACAGTTCTGAGTGCCTATAAATAGGCCTTCAAGTTGTTCATTTGAGAGGTTGGATTTTGGAGGAGGCGAAGCCCTGCTGAATTAGAGACTCAGATCTAAAAAAGATTAGAACTTTAAGACTTTGAAAACTTGCTCATCCAGATCCGGTGCTCGGCGATCATCAACGTCAAATAAGGCAGGTGTTCGAGAGGAACTGGATCTCAGATCTCAGATCTACGTAGGTACACTCCGGATCAAAGCTTGGTTCTTTGATCCCGAGATTCGAGCGGTTGTTTCCTTGGTGAAACAATCCCTCCCGGCTATTATTTCCTTGGTGAAATAGTACCCGTTATACTGCATAGATCCGACAGGATCTAGATCTCGCGGTGGTCCACGGATAAACCCCGGCGCAGGCAAACAACTCACGCAAGCGAGTGACCGCAAAACAGGAGCTCGCGATTTGTTCGACAAACAAGGAAACAAAGTTGTAATTTTTATTTCTTTTTATTTGATTTTCATTGTAACCGGATCTTATAAAAAGACCGGATCTTTGTAATCGATAAACTATTACAAGAGTGTACAATGACATCAGTAATGAAGAAAGCAACTAATTTTCCCGCGAACAGACATATTAACAAACTATTTTGTATCACATGAACTATGTTTTTCTCAATATTATCTAGTTTCTCATATATGTTTTGTATCTGCATGCATATCCGCTTATATATCCGCATGTATATCTGTAACCGTATTCGATTTTAACGAATATGGTTATAAATTTTTCTTACCGATGTATATACGTATTCGTATCCATATCCGTATCCGAGATGGGTAAGCGGATATGGATATGATAAGCATCATATGAGCCGTCTGTGAGGTCTGCACAATTTATTGTGACTTTTAGGTGAGCTTCATCACGTGAGCTATATCTTAGTAGCTCGTTTAGCAAAGTAAGCAGTCACTTCACACCCATTATTTCAAATAAACATTTTAGAAAGAAAGATTTTCATTTGAATTATATTCCAACAAATGGGGGTGAACCAAATTATTCTGTAATGCATTGATTTATGCGTTTTGGAGTGAAGGGAAAGGAATATGAGTTTTCTTATAGCCAACCTTTCACTAAATATCAAATTAAAGAATAATTAATCAGATTGGATACATTGTTTTAAGCCAGCTTTAGCATCGTAGCTGGGTTTTTTTTAGATTTTTTTTAGAGAAGACTATAAACAAAGATAAGTTATTTATAAACTAATAAAATGTGTATTCTAGGAGTAGTAGCACTATGATGGATAATTACAAGTCAAACTACATACAACTTCAAGTCAAGTTAACCAGAAGGGAATTCAATCACTGAATGTAAAACATATGACAACATCAGGTTAAATTCCCTGTTGAAATAGTTTACAGAAACATCACTAGTTTCGACGTCAAGTGTTGTTCTACCCTAAAAATTATCGGGCGTAATGAAACCTACAGAAATGGCCGCGTGTGCTAACTAGCTGGCCGACTCACATACATCTGAGAGCACGACTCAGTTGCGGAGCCATTCGACCTATTTCGCGACCCAGATTCGAGACAAAAGGCATATTTGACCCGGGGTCTACCAGGAACCTAAATCCGTGATGAAAGGCGTTCCCTACTCAGATCCGAGGCGTTTTGAACAAGGTAACGAACTATTGTGACGTGTGGCGCGATATACGTTTTGTGTCTCACGGGGGCCACACGTGAACGTGTGGAGCAAGACACGTTTTGTGTTTCGCGGGGGCCACACCCAATTGTGTGTCTCGGCACCTCCCAAACCCGAGACACACTATGTGTCTCGCGCGGGCTCCGAGACAGCCAACGAGAATTTTCAGGATGTGGTTTTTTGGGCCTGTTTCGGGTCTAATTCTTTGGGTATAAATAGGAACTCGTTCCTAGGGTTTTTTCAGAGGGTTTGCTGGTTGCTTAGAGAAGAAAAAGCAGAGAGTTTTTTAGATCTAAATGTGAGATCTTGAGGAGAGAAAAGGAGAGAGAACTTGGAGGGATTGTACAAGAAAGAGATCATCTTTCTTGGGTAAAATCGAAGCCCCGTCTCTTTGGGACGAGCTTGTGGGTTGTACAAGTCGTCGGTGTTCTCCATCATACCGGAATCTCCCTTCACCCCTCCCCGTGGACGTAGGCAAGTTTTCCGAACCACGTAAATCTCGTGTCTTATTTATTGTATTGGCTATTGCTTGTGTTGGTTTGTTCCCTCGATATTCAGACCTAGATCTGATATTGGGAAGAGTGTATATCTCACATTGCTGAGATATTCACTCCTGTTCTTATTTTCGTTATCGAAACATGAACATCGAGATTGGCTTGTGTTTTGTGAAAACAAAAGCCATGACTTTCTCTCAAGGTTATTCACTTCCGCGGCGAGTGGGCGTGTCGTGCCCCCAACAACTGTCAACCTCACATCGCATTTAATGCATGGACAGCCAACACCTACACTTCGCCGCCTTGCCGCCATTAATATCAATGTGATGTCAGTCATTATGATATTTTGAGCCATAGACTTCAAAGCGCCTCGTACCGCACTAGTATTTCAGCAGCCTTTGTCACTATTGCAAGGGTGACTCATTCGACCAGTTACCGACATGTATAAAGCATGGTCTGACCCCTCATTGCATAAACACAGCCAAACTACCAATGTACCTCCGTAAATCTTTTATAAATAATGGTAGTTTCCATCATACTAAGGTACACAATTTTACACACAAAAAGTCAAATAAGATTTTACACTAATTTTCTCCTCATATTAATAAGATTAGTCGTTGACTTGGGTGTTATAGGGCACACCGGAGGAAAAGACCTCTGGGGCGCCTCTAACCTCTATTATATGTGTAGAAAATTGCAGCTCAAGATTTTCCACATGAACGATCGGCCATCAAAGAAGATCAAAGGACCCTAATTTTATACTTATCTCTCGTAAATAATACGTCAACTTTCTGACATCAACAAATATTAATCTATTATTACTGGTTTCTCTAAGATTCTGTTTATTATATATTCCATCGAGAAAATACATATATACTATCACTAGTACAAAAAATTACAAATGACGAAGTTAGGAGATCCTGATAAGAAATATATGAGTTGGGACTCATGGGTTGTATTGTAAGTTATGCATGAGGATATATGATCAATTTAAGAAACTAAACATAATAATAATTTTAATAATTGAAACTTGCATTGAAAGCAGTTGTGCAGGAAGCCAGATGAGATTGATCAGAGGCTACGCCAACCCACTCAGATTCAATTCAATCCCTTGATTTGGTCTACACATCAAAGCCAATAAAAGGCCATTTTCAACCTTGTGTATGTTCCTATTGGGCCGTGTATGTCGATCCAACCCAATATTCAAGCCCTGTCAAGCGTCAGGCCTGTGAAACCCCACGCACTCGAAGCCCAAAAAAGGATTAATTAATTAGATCAGCAGCCGAGAAGACGGAACGACGTCGTCGTCGCACTTTCTTTCGACGCGAAGGTTAGGGTTAGGGTTTTAGCTCCGGTGAAATGGCGAAGGAGGCAAATCGAAAGGTATCACAACCTTCTTCTTCTTTCATTCATCTGTTCTCTAAAATTGAGTAATTTCTAGTGGTAGTTGGAACTTCGATTCTAAGTATAATCGTTTTGGGGACTAGAAGCAATTTTCCCTATTTTGTGCATGTGTCTATATATATATATATATGAGAAAAATAAGTATGCTTGGTACCATGCATAAAAAGTTATGCTTGGTAGTGTCAGGCAGCCACCCATGTTTCTTTGACAAATGAATCCACTAGCCCACAAACATTAAAAAGAAGGAAAAGAAAACAAAAATGGCAGGCCCTATAGCATAGTAAAATATTAATATTTTATTATGCATAGTGTTTTTTTAAAAACTATAAATAGGTTCCAAATCCTTAAGAAAAACTTATTCCAGAAACAACTCCTCGTATAGAAGAGTAAGAGAGAAAAAATAGAAAGAGAGTATCTCCTGTAAAGAGAGATTGTAACTCCTGAGTTTTCTCTTCATAGTGGATTCTTCTATTCTTGCCCATGAACGTAGGCAATCAAGTGTTGAACCACGTAAATCTGTGTGGCTATTATTTTATCTCTATTTTTAATCTACTATTACTACGACCCTGCTCTATTGGGCCTTGGATTTGTCCCAACAAGTGGTATCAGAGTTAACTTAGGATGTTTGTATATATTTACTTATCGTATGCTCTGTGGCTGCCACCAAAGGTGGATCCTCCACATCAGTAAATAAGTTAGGTTATTATTTACCCTTTGAATGTGACAGATATTATTCACGAGTACGGTACTGTTTAAAAATACGACACTATTCACACGTATGATACTATTCACAAATACGATTATTATTCATAAATACAGTTACTATTTACGTGAAATAGTACGAAGTTATTGTTCGTGGTAGATGTTAGGTCTCATGTTATGAGCCTACATCTTCTAATCTTGTTTTGATGATTATAAACAATTCCTAATATTGTTTGTCTAGTGTTTATGTTTCCTATTAGGTATTCTAGACAAATAATGAGTTGGAGGATGGATGGATTGCGCCATAACGATCATATCAAATGGAGGTTGGCGGAATTATGGAGTGAAGCATTGCTATTCAAGTTAAAGATCCAAGATCTCGCTTCATCCGCATATGTACCAAGTCAAGCTTATTGAAGATCAAGATTGCTTGGGTAATTTAGTTTTAGGTTTTATATTATGTGTGTTAGTACTTTAAGCTCAATTATATACACACTTACACATTTCGTTTTGTTTTTTGTATATATATAATTATATATATACATATATGTTTTGGTTTGATTTTGTAGATATGAAACAAATATATATTCATATATATGTCCATATGTTTCATATTCTATCATATTTGAAAATATTTTGTTTTTGGTTTATGGACTTGATAATATGTTTTTATATCTTTTCTTAAGTCTATAAAGCCATACAAAAGTTTCCAAAAGTTTGTTTAAATCAAATGTCAAAAACATGTATGTTTCCTTTTCATGTTTTTGGACATATTTGAAAAATGATGAGTTTTTACTATTGGGGAATGCGATTATAAATTTTTTTTCGTAACATGTTTATTATCATGTTTATAAACATTTCCCAAAGTTTTATATTTTTTGAAATTTATTTGTTATTTTTAAAGGCACTTTAAAAATCAGTTTTTCAACATGAACAGTGCCTGTGCACGTTTATAAGTCGACTTATCAGAGTTGACAAGTCGACTTATGAAATGCTCTGGAATGTGCAAAAACTCTCTGCCAAGTCGATTTACTCGAACTGTTAAGTCGACTTAGACCAAGTCGACTTATGCCATTTTACAAGTCGACTTATGTGCTGAATTTTATGTGTTATTTTCATCTGGCAAGTCGACTTATGTGATCTTTCAAGTCGACTTATACCAAGTCGAATGCAAGTCGACTTATACTAAGTCGAATGCAAGTCGACTTATAAATATGACCGTTGAACAGTAACGGCTATTTCCAGATTCTGTTTTTGTGTGGGTTTTTGGTCATTTCCTTGGGGTTTTGGCTGATGTCTTGGGTTGTTATAAATACCCCATTGCATTTACCTCTCCTACCAATCAAGAGAATTGTTTTAACAAGTTTAAGGGTGTTTTGTGTTTGTTTAAAAGAGTGTTTAAGGGTTTTGTTTGTGAAGCAAATTTCACAAGAGCAAGTAGAGATCATCCTTGGTGTTTGAGCATTCATTCTTCTCCAACTCTCTTGTCATCTTTAGAGAAGTGTTTCTAAACTCATCTAGCAATTTATTATTTTGATTATAATTTCCATAAGCTAGATTTATATTGAGTTTAGTTTAATTGTTTTATTGATACTCTTTGTACACACACAACCATTGAGCTTATTGTATTTGCATACATTGTATAATTAGGTTGTGGGATTGTGTGACTTAGAGAGTGAGCCTACATTGTGTTCTCATCCATTGTAGAGAACAATTTATTTGTTGTGAGCTTAATTGTGAGGATCACGTTGTAATACACTAGTACACCAAGAGGAGTGTGTGGTGAGAGACGGGGTTATCCCAAGAAGAGTGGGGTAGGTGATAATGCCTAGAGAGAGGTTATAATTCCTAACACTTGAGGGAGACACGGGCTAGAGATCAACACTTGAGGTTGTAGTTAGTGTAGTTACATTGTGAGTGATTGTAGAGTTTTCGGTTAGCTAGAAAACCGAGTGTGTAGAGAAGTTCCGGCTTCCAAACCGGGTGTGATAGTGGAGATCTCCTCGAGGTGAGGAGCGGGGACGTAGGTCAGGCGGACCGAACCTCGTGAACATATCTTGTGTTTGTGATTGCTTTGGCGTTCATTTATATTCGTGCTTATTGTTTATATCGTCTTCGTCAATTGCTTGTTTATATTGTCCACTATATTGTTTCACCCTTGTTTATATTTGTATATCCTTGCACATATATTGTTCATATCTCTTTTGCTAGGATATATTTGTTAATAAGTTTTAAATTGACATAAATCGGATTAGATTAGCATAAACCCTATTCACCCCCCTCTAGGGTTTCCTTCCTAGTGGCATTAGGGTACTTTCAGTAGAAGCAATGGCGACAAAGTTTAAGATCAAGAAATTCGATGGGAGTAATTTCTTATTGTGGAAGTTGAAGATAAATGCTATATTGAGAAAAGATAATTGTCTGACGGTCATCAGTGCAAGGTCGGACGATATCACAGATGATAAGAAGTGGAACGAGATGGACGAAAATGCTATTGTAAATCTCTATCTGGCATTAGCAGACGAAATGCTATCAAGCATAGAGGAGAAGAAGACAGCAAAGGAGATCTGGTATATTCTAACAAAGCTATATGAGGCGAAATCCATGCACAATAAAATCTTCTTAGAAATGAGATTTTACACTCTAAGGATGACAGAATCTACATCGATGACCAACCATATCAACACCCTAAACACACTGTTCTCCCAACTCACAACGTTGGGGTATACAATTGGTACGAATGAACATGCATAACTTCTACTTCAGAGTCTACCCGACTCATATGATCAACTCATCATCAACCTGACAAACAACGTTCTCACAGACAATCTAGTCTTCGACGATGTACAGTCACTGTTTTGGAGGAAAAAAATCGGCACAAGAACAAGGAAGACAGGCAGACAAGTTTATAATAAGTGGAGGCCTTATCGGTGACGAGAGGAAGATCAACGGAACGTGGCTCCAATGGGAGTCATACCTATGGTAGATCCAAATCAAGAAGTAAGAAGAATGTAAAATGCTACAACTGTGGTAAAAGAGGGCACGTCAAATCGGAGTGTTGGTATAATAAGAAGAGTGGAGAGAAAAAATCTTCAGAGCTATTAACATCTCAAGGATGTGTTGTCAGCACATCAGACGATGGTAAAATTCTATTCAGTGGAGCAACCACTGTTGATGAAGGCAGAATGAGATTTGTTGATATCTGGCTTCTAGATTCAGCAGCTTCCTGACTGGCACATGACCTCCCGAAGAGAATGGTTTCATAAATATAAACCTATCTCAGGAGGATCTGTATTCATGGGAAATAATCATGCCTTAGAGATTTCTGGTATTGGTACTATCAAAATCAAAATGTTTAATGGTACAATACGTACTATTTAAGATGTGCGACATGTGAAGGGCTTGAAGAAGAATCTATTGTCTTTAGGACAATTAGACAAGCTCGGGTATAAGACCCATATAGCAAGCAGGATCATGAAGATTGTTAGAGGGGCGCTTGTTGTTATAAAAGGAGAGAAAATAGCTGTAAATCTATACATGCTGACGGGAGAAACCCTGCAGGAAACAGATTCATGTGTGACATCAACCAGTCGTGGAGAAGAACAAACCATGATGTGGCATCGCAAACTAAGCCACATGTCAGAACGAGGCTTGAAGATTCTCTGCGATCATCAGCTACTTCCTGGACTTAATTCGGTAGCTCTTCCATTCTGTGAGCATCGTATTATAAGTAAGCAGCATCGGCTGAAGTTTAACACATCAAGTTCTAGAAGCAATGTTATTCTGGAATTGGTTCATTCTGATGTATGGCAAGCACATGTTACATTTATGAGAGGAGTAAAGTATTTTGTATCCTTTATTGATGACTACTCCAGGAGATGTTGAGTGTATCCTATCAAGAAGAAGACGGATGTGTTCTCAGTCTTTAAAGCCTACAAAGCGCGAGTCGAGCTTGAATCTGAGAAGAAGATCAAGTGTTTGAGGTCAGATAATGGAGGAGAATACATAGACGGTGAATTCCTAGCATTCTGTAAGCATGAAGGCATCAAAAGATAATTCGGTACGGCTTATACTCCTCAACAAAATAGAGTGACGGAGCGGATGAACAGAACTCTGTTGGAAAGAACAATAGCTATGTTGGTAACTATAAATCTGGATAAAGTCTTTTGGACGGAAGCAGTAAAAACTGCATGTTATGTGATGAATCGATCTCCATCAACCGTAATACAGTTGAAGACGCCGATGGAGATGTGGACTGGTAAGCCAACTGATTATTCTAACCTCCATATATTTGGAAGTCCAGTGTACGTAATGTACAATGTCCAAGAAGTTATAAAGCTGGATTCAAAATCCAGAAAATACTTATTCTTAGGGTATGCTGATGGAGTAAAAGGGTATCGTCTGTGGGATCCCACTGCCCGTAAGGTTGTCATCAGCAGAGATGTTATCATTGTAGAGAACTAACTACAAAGTGAAGAAAAAGGAAGCAGTTCGAGGAAGGACTCAGAGACTGTAGCTGTTCAGGTAGAAGATAATCTGAATTCTTTTGAAGCAACACCGGAGCATGATGTACAAGAACCGGTCGAGTACAAAGCTCTAAAAATTCGAAGGTCAACTCGTGAGAGAAGATCACCAACTTGACACTCGTAGTATATTACGGAGAGTAGTGTTGCATATTATCTACTAACGGAGGATGGAAAACTATCAACTTTTTATGAAGCTATAAATAACACAGATGCATCTTTGTGGATGACAGCAATGCAGGAAGAAATTAAAGCTCTCCATAAGAACAATACTTGGGTACTTGTGTTACTACCACAAGGAAAAAAGACCATTAGAAATAAATGGATGTACAAGATCAAGCGAAATGGCGATGATCAAGTGGAGCGATATCGTGCTAGATTGGTGGTAAAAAGATATGCTCAGAAAGAAGGTATTGACTTTAATAAATATTTTCTCCTTTAGTTCGACTTACAATAGTCCGAATAGTCTTGGCTATGAGCGCTATATTTGACTTACATCTAGAGCAGCTAGATATGAAAACAATATTTCTTCATGGAGATCTTAAAGAAGAAATGTACATGCTCCAACCAGAAGGTTTTGAAGAAAAAGAAAAAAAAACTTGGTTTGCAGATTGAACAAATCTCTGTACGGTCTAAAGCAAGCGCCGATGTGTTCGGTATAAGAGATTTGATTCATTCATCATGAGCCTTGGATACAACAGACTTAATTCAAACTCTTGTGCATATTTCAAAAGGTTTGGTGAAAATAGTTTTGTTATCTTATTGTTATATGTTAACGACATGTTGGTTGCATGCACCAACAAAGATCGTATCAAAGAATTAAAGGCTCAGTTGGCTAGGGAATTTTAAATGAAGGATTTAGGATCTGCAAATAAGATTCTAGGGATGCAAATTTACCAAGACAGAATTAATAGAAAGATTTGGTTTTCTCTGAAGAACTATTTGAAAAAAATCTTGCGACGCTTTAACATGCAAGATTGTAAGTTAATTTCTACCCCACTTCCTGTTAATTTTAAGTTATCCTCTAGTATGAGTCCTAGCAGTGAAGAAGAGAGGATGAAGATGTCTCGAGTGCCATATGCATCAGCAGTGGGAACCTTAATATTTTCTATGATTTGTACAAGATTAGACATTACACAAGCAGTGAGAGTGGTTAGTCGATACATGACGAATCCTGATAAAGAGCATTGAAATGCTATAAAGAGGGTTCTAAGATACATTCAAGGAACCTCAAATGTTACATTATGTTATGAGGGCTCTGATTTTATTATTAGTGAATATGTTAATTCTAATTATGCAGGTGATTGTGATAATAGCAAATCCACCACATGCTATGTGTTTGCATTTGTTGGCGGAGCTGTAAGCTAGGTTTCAAAACTACAGTTAGTTATGGCTACTTCAACAACAGAAACAGAATATGTAGCAGCTACACAAGCTAGTAAAGAGGCGATGTGGTTGAAGATGGTGCTGGAGGAACTCGGCCATGAACAAAAGAAGATTTTTCTATTTTGTGACAGTCAGAGTGCTTTGCATTTAGCAAGAAATCCAGCATTTCATTCAAAGACCAAACACATTCTAGTTCAGTATCACTTCGTTCGTGAGAAAGTGAAAGAAGGAACAGTGGATATACAGAAAATTCACACCAAAGACAACCTAGCAGATTTTTTGACAAAAGCAGTCCATACCGACAAATTTATTTGGTGTCGATTCTTTTGTGGTCTGTCAGAGACGTAAAGCAACATGAAGATGATAAGATAGAAAGAATGATATGAAGATATGATTGATACTCAATCAAATCTTTAAGTGGGAGATTGTCAGACAGTCGCCTATGTTTCTTTGACAAATAAATCCACTAGCCCACAAATATTGAAAAGAAGGAAAAGAAAACAAAAATGACGGGCTCCACACCATAGTGAAATATTAATATTTTATTATGCATAGTATTTTTTTAAAAACTATAAATATGCTCCAAATCCTTAAGAAAAACTCATCCTAGAAACAACTCCTCATATAGAAGAGTGAGAGAAAAAATAGAGAGAGAGTATCTCATTGTAAAGAGAGATTATAACTTCAGAGTTTTCTTCTCATAGTGGATTCTTCTATCATTTCCCGTGGACGTAGGTAATCAAGTGTCGAACCACGTAAATCTATGTGTCTATCATTTTATCTTTACTATTGCTACGACTCTGCTCTATTGGGCCCTGGGTTTATCCCAACAGATAGTGAGGTGTCACATCCTCCTCCACTCATTCAAATGGTTCTATATCCAAATGCACTCATCAACCTATATAAATGTGGTCCCCTATTTGAATGAGTGGAGGTGATTATGCCACATCACTACCAAGCACAAAATTTGTGCTTGGTACCGAGCATACCCATTCTATGCCACATCACTACCAAGCATAAAATTTGTGCTTGGTACCAAGTATACCCATTCTCTCTCTCTCTCTCTCTCTCT
>BQKN01057688.1:31223-43832 GCA_022839385.1 Asparagus kiusianus | reverse complement strand
ATGATATGTATTCTTTTATTCTGAGTTTGTCTATTATATTCTTACTGATGTGATCAGGGACCTGTGCCTTTGCATTGTATCTATTTTCAGACGCTTAGTGTATTGGATTGAGAAGAAAAGAAAAAGAAAAAAATGATAGTGTATATTTCTTCTCAATCTAATACGTCGCGGGCTTGTTCACGTTCCGATTCCTGGGTATTTTGGAAAGCGGGGCATGACAAGTACCAAGCCCTAGCTCCTTTGTACTGATTACCAATAGTGACAAGTGGAGCACAAGGATTCCCAACATATAATTGGTCATAATCGAATTGGCAGGCAAACCTATATGGTTGGCACGACTCAATTAGACACTTCTCTCCCTGACGATAGAGAAGGTAGCCCAGCCTAAAGCAGCCAACGGAAGACACTACTCTTCAATAAGGTGAAGTCGTTAGGACCATTCACATCTTAAAATATTCTAACATATCCTCCTCCTTCAAAGTTAGGGAAGCAACGAACGATGTGGTAGTTAACATCCTTCAATAAAATCTAGCGAACATTAACTATGTATGTCCCCTCCAAAGTGGCTGCTTCTAACCGTTGTACAAAGAGAATGAATACGTTGCTCTGGGAAGAGGGAGCACTCATCAGCGAAGGATAGTGAGAAGTGTATCATGCCATAAGATAGGTGTATGGCATTAGGATGCGAGGGTTGGGAGTTGTGAATTGCTTCTTTTCTCTGCTACCTGTCTCTTTAACCTGGATGAAATCTAGGGCCAGTTCACGCAAACCAAGTTGCAAGCAACATATCATTGCGGAGAGTAGGTTTAAAGGTACCCCATGAGCTAAGAGAACAGCCGAGTATACTACCTTGATAGTAAGAGCATCCATAGGTCTGGAGGGGACCATACAACATTTCAACCACAGCATGAGAAACCCCGCCAACAAGGCTATGTCCGATATAGGAATTGATTCTTGGTGATGAAAACTCTCAAATTCAGTCTGAGCTGGGAAAATATCCTATTTTCCCTTATTAGCATAATGAGCAGTAGCATTATTTATCCAGTTTTGAATTTCTTCTGGAGTGCTCATAGTCAGGCGAGATACAACAGTAGTCTTCTGAGTCAGATTCTAAAATAGATATTTTGCCCACGACAACTATTTTACACCACTTGCTCTTATTCCTGTCAATTGGATGCAGATCTGGAAGTGACACATCACTTCCCAGAGGGTGTCATAGATTTTAGGGCTGGCTGTTCTCAAAAGATTAAGTTCCGCTGCACCTGGGATAAACTCATCATATAGTAAATCCCTAAAAGGAAGACCAGGAATGTTATGCATCTCATGGATAGAAAATCCCAACTCTCCAACTACAGTGAAGAAAGTACATGTCTTCGGATTATGTTGCTCCAATATTGTAAAAAATTATAGTGGTTCTGAGCAATTCCATATCTAGTAGCCATTACAGGACAACCTAGTCCAGACCTGGTCAGCGGCTCTTCTAATTCATTCAAGACAAGCTCTATCATCCTGGTCCACCACCATACTCTTGTAGAATGTACCCAACCGGGAGACCTGAATACTTGTGAAGGGAATTCACCATTCATTGCTAAAAATATTCAGATGAAGGTCTTAGCCGGGCTAGCTACTTCACCAATGGGGTAATAGGCATGGAGCCAGAGCTGACACCTGTCGATTGTAACCAACAGTGCGGATGACATAAAAGGTAAAAATGCCAACTACAACTCCATCTTGCTCTTTGACAATATCCCAATGCATATACCTTGGAACAGAAGCATATTGGTAGTATGATAGAGGGAATATCCTCTCCATTTGGGCAGAAAGAAATGGTGATCTCTCACATTCCTTAACCATTTATAGTCCCCGTCATACATGATGTCCCTCTCAAGTTCAATGGAGTCTCCAAACAGAAACGTTAGTTTGTCAAACTTTTTACAGTCTGCATTTTTAAATCTGGCATGTAACAAGAATTCTGAGAGTTGCTGGAGAGTCTTGAGTAATGGTGTCGGTGTGCTCCTTATCAGTATCTTTGAAGAGGAAAGCTCCCGGCAGAGGTTGAATGTCATATTAAAATACTAAAGAAGAGCCTCATCGGTATGAAAGAAGCTCATCGGTATAGCGCACTGCAAAATAAAAGAGATAATTAGTTAGCGCAAGACCAAAGAAGATCTTAAAATACTAAACTCAAATTTAGAGTTCAACCCTGCGCCTCAAAAACTCAAACATAGAGTTCAACTCTGGGTTTCAAAAACTCAAACGTAGAGTTCAACCCTGCATTTTAAAAAAGTCATACGCAGAGTTCAACACTGCATTTCAAAATAAATCAAACGCAGAGTTTAACCCTGCATTTCAAAAAATCAAATGCAGAGTTCAACAATACATTTCAAAAAAATTAAAACGTAGAGTTTAACCCTACGTTTAAAAAAAATCAAACATAGAGTTCAACCCTGTGTTTTTAAAAATCAAATGCAAAGTTCAACCCTACGTTTCAAAAAAAAATTGAACATAGAATTCGAACTCTGCGTTACAATATCAGAACTTGTTTCCTCATTGATGAGAACTTGTTCAAGAAAGTTTTGCATGCGGCACTCACCACCGACGAGGGGAAATTCCAGCGGTGGTGCACTCGCCCGTGTTGCGGCAACGCCGACAGTCGAAGACGATGAGGGTTTCTGAGCCGCGACAACGGCTATTTTTGATTTCGAACGGAAATTTTTTGTTCAATCGCCGGAGAAGATGAATAGGTTCAAGAGTCGAATGACTCTAGATTTGACCCCAGCAGTCTATTTATAGACAGCTGTGAGTTGTCAAATCAGGATAGGATTTTAGAAAAAAATTCCGCCTAAAACACGAACTTTGCATTCATGTTGGTTGAACTTCTAAACGCAAAGTTCACCCTAAACTTCTAAATGTAAAGATTCACCATGCGCTTTTAAATGCAAATTTCCCCAACACAAGCATTTCAGCAATCATCCTCAAATTCTCAGAGAAGCTAGTAATGACCATCAAGGTGATGAAAGCCGAGAAGAAACAGATTTACAATAAAAAGTTGTACAACCTCTTGATGAGTACAGACAGGTTATAATCAATAATGCTGATACTATCGAGCTCGATTTGTCGTGTAACTCATCCTTCTAAATGGCTTAACATTCTAACCAAGATTAAAAAAGCCCGAAGGTGCTCAACCTCACTGAAGATGACCTTGTTGACAAGGTCGTAGCTGGTGTTTCTATGGTTGCTTCGCTATCATTGGCTCTCTATTACCCAATTCTTGCAGCTGCACGTGAGGTGTTCATCAATACCTACAATAATCTTTTGGCTGGTGTTGTTGACACTGAATACATCTTCATATAAGTTAAAGGAGTATCTCAAGGATCCAAACAAATTCTTGCTATCACCGACTGAGAATGTTGTTATTCCTGCTGCCGAAGAAGAGGAAAAAGTTAATCCTACTAATGGATCTAACGATGATGACTTGGGCTTTAGCTTGTTTGACTAAGTTCATTATCATTAAGACGCAAAAGTTATTTTGTTTGGTTTAAGGTGATCAGAATTACCTTGACTACTTCTACACCTTCATCGGGAGTATGAGGTTAACCGTTACCGAAATTGCAAATATAGGAAGCAGAATTGCAATGTACAGCAAACTCCGACAACCAAGTTCATAATATCCTCAAAACAGATAGAGTGAACAATCATTCAATAAATTTTGGGATACAAAGTATTCCAAAATTTTGTCCCAATCAACCGTGAACTTTTAAAAACTTTGGAGGAGGTTCTATTGGCTGTCTAAAAATCACAACAGATAGTTGATCTCTACCAAACTTCAAAGATGAAAGTTACAATTTGACGACTTCTACATCAGCATCTCGATAATGTAAGTTACAATCAGACGACTTTTACATCAATAAACGAAAGCTACAATTGGAGAGTTTTCACGGCCATTGCGTTTCGGCATTAGGCGGATTCCTAACTCTGCGTCCTAAGTCTGAGACGCAGTGTTTGGTTCCAGAACGCCAACTATCGAGGCATTTTACTCGTTCAAATACGACCTGAATGGCTTCAAAATCATTTTCCCCACGTATTGAGGGATTCTCGCCACTTAGGAGATAATTAATGGGTCAGTTACACCCCCTTATCCTCCTATAAATATCTAATCAACTCAACTGAGTAGGGGAATCAGATTTTTTAGGGGAAAAAATCAGATTTTTGGAGATTTGCATCTGATTTTGGGTTGATTCGGAAGGAGGTTTGAGGGATCTTTTTAGCAACAGATAGCTTAATTTAGAAACTGGATTTTTCGGTTTAACAACAACTCTTTTCATAGAGTTTAAATCGTTTTGAGTTCATAAACTCTTAAGAGTTCTTTTCATACTTGCCACGCAAGTATACATTAACTGTTCTAGTGAAGTGAGACATCGGATTGTCAACGAGAAGCAAACTCGATACGAACGTCGAGGTTGGCATCTCATCGCTACCATGAAGAACCCAGTTTTAAACAAAGGGTGGATCTCCGTCGACCCTCTTCTCTTTTGTAAATCGGGAAACCGATATAAGAAGATTGTAATTTCTTTTTTCTAAGTTAGTTAGAGAGAAATTATATTGAGAGAAATTGTATTCATTCTTTGTCTAAGCCAGTTAGAGAGATAATACAATAAATCATATTCTCAATTGTCTTCTTTGAATTTTCCCTCCAAACATGAACGCAACCCTCTCCCACTCTCATCTACCACATTCTCTCTTATTTCTCCAAATACCCATCACTCATTTCACCTTCACATTAAATTCACTCATGCCCTAAAACCATAGCCTTAATTCTCCTATGTCGCCATGACGAACATGGTCCTTTCCTCCTCCTCCTTTGTCAATCCTACCACCATCAAGAAACTGTCAACCCTTGGTCATCCTTGGTTCTACAGTAATATCACCTCACTAATTGATGCCTATAAATCCAAATGGTACTCTCTCAACAGCAGCCAACTCCCCATCCGCAACCACCAGCAGATGGTTGAGCAGCCTTTGATGTTCACCTCCGCTAGATCTCTGACATTGAACACGTCAATATCCTCAATCACTTGACAATCCTCTAGAGAAAAAGTACATATATGAGTCTAATGGAAAACTCTGAATCTCTAGTTAATTGTTTTCATTGAGGTTTAGAGAAGTGAGGAGATTGGCGAGGATTTTTTTGAACGAGGTGCTAATTTTATTGAACAATTATAACCGGTTGCTGTTAAGCATCACAAATACATATTAACTATACCTTGTACTTGTTAATTGTAACTAGTTCCTGTTAAGTATCATAAGTACATGTTAACTATACCGTATACCTGTTAATTTATAACAGGTTCTTGTTAAGTTTCACATGTATCTATTAACTATAACAGGTACATGTTTATTGTAAACTATTCTTGTTAAGTATCACATATACTTATTAACTATAATTTGTACCTAACTATAACAAAAAAAATCACATATAGTAATATAGTTAAAATTCCAAATGTGTATATTAGTTAACCAAATGTAGCATATACCACAAAACACTCATATACCACAAACCACCCAGAGAAATATTTCACATAAAATATAAACAAGTTATAATATATTTTTTCATCTAGCTAAGCCTCATACTCAAATCTTCCATCATTTGTTTATAAACATCCCATTGCCACGGCTTCATCCTTGATTCAAGTACTTCATAAAGTCGTAATAAGCACTAAAACTAGCGGTACACCTACTTTCTGTAGCAACTCGAACCTTTTTCCTGCAATAAATAAATAAATTCACTTAAGATTAACAATCACTAAATGGTATTAACAACCACTTATAAAACTTAAGTTTTATATTATAAACTTAATAAAACTTAACTAAATACATTTAACATCTACAATTAAACTTATCAATTGTGGTCTTTAACTTAACATTTATTTATTTAAATTAACAACTAGTATTATATCTAAACAGTTAAGGTTTAAACTTAACATCCAATGACCAATAATAACAACCAATGATAAAACTTAATTGTTTAAACTTAGCATCCAATGACCAATAATAATAACTAATGGTAAAACTTAACAATTATGATCTTTACATTAACAAGCATTCACTAAAATCAACATCTGTCAATGAAACTTAATAAAATAATGCACAAAGTTAGATACCAAATACTAATATTAACAACCAATGTTGAAACTTAACAGTTGAGTTATAAACTCTAACATGTATTGACAAAATTTAATAACCAAATATTCTTCTCTAAAATCAATGACTTTAATTAATAGCTAATTTGTAGAATTAAACCTATAATGTATAATGTTTACAGTTTACAAAATTAACACAAAAGTCTTGCATATAACATTTATACATTATGTTTCACGTATGATGGTACATAGTTCATAACGCATTATTACAACTGTGCATTTATCTTTCACATATGATGGTACAAAGTTCATAACGCACCATTACAACTACACATTTATCTTTAAAATTCTTCTAAGGCAAGGGTTGTTGGTCATTCAATGCCGATGACTCTTGATAATGCTCCGACCACCATGAGTAATGAACTATTTTTGTTATTGTCTTTGCTCATCTTTTCTTTTGTTGCTGCCCATTGTTGAGATTGGAGCAAGCAAAACCCTAACCCGTGTCTGCAATCATCATATTCAATCAAAAAAATAGAGCAAAATAACTTTCTAATAAGAGACACAAGTTTTTATGCAAGTGGAGAGCAAATTGAACCAAAGCGATATCACTTCCATCTCTTTGAGGCTTGGTAAAAAAACAAACTCTAGAATTTCTTTACAACTTTTATATATTTTTTTATTAGATGATTGACTAAGCATTTTCAAGCTTCAAATCAGCTTGAAGAGGACATGCAGGAGAAAGAAAAAGTTAGGGTTTTAGGAATGTGAGAGGAAAATGATGGGTTTTGTGGGATTTATGGTGGTAGTCAAGGGAGAGAAGGTTGAAGGTGAGGGACTTAGCTTGAAGAGAAGGAAGAAGTAGTTAGAGTTGTGGAAAATGGATGTTGGCCTCTTTGTTTTGATGATGTTTAATAAAAAATTTATCACTAATATTATTTGGCTAGTATTTGTGTTTTCTTATTTATTATAGACAAACAACTAGTTGGAGGATGGATAGAATTGAGCATTCACGATCATATCAAATGGAGGTTGGCGGAATTGTGGAGTGAAGCCTATGCAATTCAAATTGAAGATCCAAGTTCTAGCTTCATCCGCAAGTTTAACAAGTTGAGATACATCGAAGATCTATCAAGCTTGGGTATATTTAGCTTAGGTTTTGTATTATGTGTGTTAGTACTTTAAGCTCAATCATATATACACACATATTTGGTTTTTATATATTTAGTTATATATATACACAAATTTTGGTTTATGGACTTAACAATTATTGTATACATATTTCATTAGGTCTATAAAATTATTTCATAGGGTTTCAAAATATTTTTTATGTCAAAACATCAAATTTCATGTATATCACATTTCATGTTTTGGACACACTTGCAAAATACATGAGTTTTCATAAATGGGAAACTCAATTTGAGAAATTCTTTTTCTAACATGTTCAATTTCATGTTCATAAATGTTTTACAGATTTTTATCAATTTTGAAATTAATTTGTTATGTTTATTTAAATTTACAAAATCAATTTTTTAATTAGCTCATGTTCGTGCACATGTTCGTGCATGTTTTCACAAAACTGAAGCGTTTTCACAATTGGGAAATGCGATTTAAAAAAAAATTTCGTTTACATGTTTATCATCATATATACAAACATTTCCCCAAGATTTACTATTTTTGGGGTTGTTTTGTTATTTTCAATTGAATTTATAAAACCGTATTTTCTGTAGTATTTTTCAGAAATAGTATATCTGTGTTTAAACAATTATTTCTCTCAATTGGGAAATGATATTTTAGAAATTCATTCTCTAACATGTTTATCAACATGTCTAAACCTTTCCTCAAAATTTCATAATTTTTGGAGTTGATTTACTATTTTTAATTGATTTTACAAAGTCAGATACGCAAAATTCCAGAATATATCAAAAACAAAAACTGTCTGTGAACAGTGTGGTCGACCGCACTGTAGCCCGGTCGACCGCTATTACTGTAGCACTCAACCGTTGAACAGTAATGGTAACTTCTGTTATTTCGTTTTTAGTGGTTTTTTGAGATTTTTTGAGTTGTTTTCTTCTACCCTATATATACCCCTTTGCCATAACTATTTTCCACACCCAATAGAGTGTTTTAAACAAGTTTTAACAAGGGTTTGTGTTTGGTTTAAGTTTTGTTTAAAAATCTTTTAAGCAAATTGAGATTTTGTTTTGTGATATCAATTTCATAAGAGCTTGAGGAGATCAACCATTGGTGTTTGAGCATCCAACCTTTCTCCTCTACTTCTTGATCTATTGAGAAGTTTTCTAAACTCTATTTCTAGCTATATATCTATTTATTTGATTATCATCTTATTAAAGCTAGTTTTATTTTGAGTTTAGTTTTGATTTGATTTCACTCATTGTTACACACACCCACTTGAGCTTATTGTAATTTCATACATAGTATATTTGGATTGGTGAGAGTTGTAACAATTGAGTGTGAGCTTTCATTGAGTTCTCATCTATTGTAGAGAACATATTTGTTGTTATATTGTTAGTATTGTAAAGTTTTCGATGAACTAGAAAACCGAGTGTGAGGAGTAAACGTTGATCGGTGAGAGTTGAAAACCGACATTGTGAGTGATTGTGAACGTTGATAGGTGAATGTTGAAAACTGACATCGTGAGGTGTACACGTTATTCGGGTGAGCGTAGAAAATCCGGTTGTGATAGTGAATTTCTCTCCGGGAGTGGGGAGCGGAGACGTAGGACGGAAGGTCCGAACTCCGTGATCATTTGAGTGTGTTTGAGTTTGTCATTGGTGCATTTTCTTACGCATTTATCTTATATCGCCAATTGCCTTTACTCTTGTATATTTTACCCTATCATATTTGTAGTTTGATTATATCACCCTTGTATTAGTTTATATATCCTTGCATATATTTTTATCATATAGGATATATCTCATTGTTCATATTACTTATCCTAGCTCACATATCATGTTATATTTCATACTTGCTAGGATACTTTATTAATTAGTTTTAATTGGCATAAAATCGGATTAGATTAGCATAAGATCCTAATCACCCCCCTCTAGGGTCTAACAATTGGTATCAGAGCTTGGTGCTCTTTGATTTAAGGTCTAATCGCCTTGAGTTAAAGATCCAAGTTATATTTTTGTGCTAATCCAATTTTTGATTTTTGTATCTTGCTTGCATATATACATTATGGATATGAACGATACATCTTGTTTAGGTTATGCCATCAATATTGCTCCTAGATTAGATAATTTCCCCTATGCCCAATGGTGTGTTAGATTTAAACTTTTTGTTCAATCTAAACACTTTGATTTATGGGAAATTATAGATGATGCTTATATTGTGCCCACTATGGAGAAATCCAAGTGGAATAAAAATGATCATCGTATGTTTACAATGAACAATATTTTGTTAGAATATTTGCTAAATGCTCTTGATTCATCTATGCTTAACAAATTTGTTCATTTTGATAGTGCTTACAACTTATGAAAACTTATTGAAGCACATCAAGGGGACTTGTGTTAGACTCTAGAGGGGGGTGATTAGAATCTTATGATAATCTAATCCGATTTAAATGCCAATTAAAACTAATTAACAAATATATTCTTGCAAGATAGATATACAAGAGTTATAAGCAAGAATAAGCAATATGAATAAAGAGATATATCCTATATGATAAAAATATACATGCAAGGA
The DNA here is from genome assembly GCA_022839385.1 of Asparagus kiusianus. Classification (NCBI taxonomy): domain Eukaryota; kingdom Viridiplantae; phylum Streptophyta; class Magnoliopsida; order Asparagales; family Asparagaceae; genus Asparagus; species Asparagus kiusianus. The sequence continues at coordinate 33,984 of BQKN01057688.1, read as the reverse complement.
TATGTAAACTAACACAAGGGTAAACAATAAGAACTAGATAGTGGATGATATAAAAAAGAGCAAAGCACAATGGCGATATAAGATATGAACATAAATATAAATGAACGCCAAAGCACACTCAAACACACTATATGATCACAGAGTTCGGACCTTCCGTCCTACGTCTCCGCTCCCCACTCCCGGGTAGAAATCCACTATCACAACCGAGTTTTCTACGCTCACCTGAATAACGTTTATACCTCACAATGTCGGTTTTCAATGTTCACAGATCAACGTTCACAATCACTCATAATGTCGGTTTTTAACGCTCACCGATCAACGTTCACTCCTCACACTCGGTTTTCTAGTTCACCGAAAACTTCACAACAACACACTCGGTTTTCTAGCTCACCGAAAACCTTACAACCCTCTCAATGTAACAATAAATGATTTGTTCTCTAATACAAGGCGAGAACTCAATTAAGCACAACTCAATGTTACAATCTCTCACAACCCTAATATACTATGTATGTAAATACTAAAAGCTCAAGTTGGTGTGTGTAACAATGAGATAAATCAAATCTAAACTCAATATAAAACTAGCTTTAATAGAAATGATAATCAACAAATAATTATAAATAAAAGCTAGAGTTGAGTTTAGGATAACTTCTCTAGATGACAAGAGAGAGATGGATCAAATACCCAAAATACAATTGATAATCTCCTCAAGCTCTTGTAAAACATTCTTCATAAACCAAACCCTTAAACAAGCTTAAAATAAGCTTAAACTCTTTTTAAAACCCTTGTTTAAAAACTTCTTGGATTACTTGAAAGAGAACAGCAATAGGGTATTTATACCCACTCAAAATCTCAGCCAAGAACCCCAAGCAAAAGACTAAAAAGTCCAAAGCAAACAGCTCAGAAAAATAGCCGTTGGAAACCAACGGTCAAATCGGCGGTCGACCGTGGAATTCTCCTGGTCGACTGCGAGCAGCAGAGAGTTTGACGGTCGACCGCGGCGGTCGACCGTGAGAAATTTTTAGCTGACGGTCGACCATGACGATCGACCGTGAAAGTTTCTGCTACACACTATGCAAAGAACGTAGGCGCGATCGACCGTAGCGGTCGACCGTGAATTGATACATGAAAATGATGTTCTGAAAACTGTTTTTCTGAATTTAAAACACTGTTTAAAAATATCAAATAAATTCTAAAAAATGTAAAACTTTGGGGAATGATTGTAGACATGATAATAAACATGCAATAATAACTGGTTTCCAAAAAGGACTTCCCAAATGAAAAATATCATTATTTTGCAAAATAGTGCAAAACACGAAAATGTAAACATGTGAGTTTTGTTATTTAGGCTAAACCATGTTTTAAAACTTTGCACAATGATTTTGTAGACTTAATAAAATATGTATATGATTGTTATTAAGTCCATAAACTGAGAAAACAATGTTGTAGACTTATACAATAGAAAATGAAACATATGAGTATGTATATGAAAATATATTTGTTTCATATCTAAGTAGATAAACCAAATTACAATAATAAATATGAAATATGTAATTTCATATTTGTAAACATGAAAACCAAAACTTGTGTTGTATATATATATGACTACATATATATACAAGGAAACCAATATAATGTGTGTATATGATATTGAGCTTAGAGTATATAACACACATAATATAAAATCTAAACTAGATTACCCAAGCAATCTTGATCTTCAATAAGCTTGACTTGGTACACTTTGCGGATGAAGCTTGAACTTGATCTTTAACTTGAATTGTACGTTGCTTCACTCCATAATTCCTCCAACCTTCATTGGATATGATCGTTATGGCACAATCCATCCATCCTCCAACTATGTTGTTTGTCTATAATAAATAAGAAAATAAAAATACTAGACAAGCAACATTAGTGGTAAATTATTTGTTAAACATCATCAAAACAAGAAGGCCAACAACTTGCACTAGTGGAAAATCATGTATCGCTGACGGGCATTCCCGTCAGCGATGCCCCAATGCCCGTCAGCGATAAGTATCGCTGACGGCGTCCCGTCAAAGATATGCCGTCAGCGATAGTACCGTCAGGGAAGAACTATCGCTGACGGGGAGCCGTCAGCGATAAGTATCGCTGACGGTAATAGTGGTGACGGGTACTCCCGTCAGCGATAGAGAAATATCGCTGACGGGCTACCCGTCAGCGATATAGGAATATCCCTGACGGGACTGCCCGTCAGCGATACGTATCGCTGACGGGAAAGCCCGTCAGTGATAAAGAAACATCACCGACGGGGATTCCCGTCAGCGATAATTATCTCTGACGGGAATCCCCGTCGGCGATATTTGTAATGTCGCTGACTGTCGTCCCGTCAGCGATAAATTTCACTGACGGGATTCTCGTCAGCTATGTTATGTACATCGCTGACGGGATTCCCGTCAGCGATACTTATCGCTGACGGCAAGCCCGTCAGCGATACGTATCAGCAGCTAAAAAAAATCTGGTTATATACTCAGTTCCCTGTACATACAAATCTCCAAACGACATTTCACACGCATTCCAAAACATCTCACAATGAATACAATCCAAATTTTCCCAATTAAACCTCTCATCCAATCAATTTTCATAAACAATCGAAATATATACATTCACTTTTCACGATAAGTTCCAAATCCACAATAATAACTTTCACAACAAACAATACACACATCATAAGTTCTAAATCCACAATATACAAACACGAGTATCATAATCTCAACTATAAAGATGT
>BQKN01057688.1:0-31213 GCA_022839385.1 Asparagus kiusianus | reverse complement strand
ACGAGTATCATAATCTCAACTATAAAGATGTCCACAATATACAAACACGAGTTTAGGATATAACTCACTAAGATAGGTCATCCGCCCTATCCATGTCATCGTCCGCGTTGCCGCTGGCGGATCCATCCCTACGACTCGTGCTCCCAATAGTATCATCTCCAATCTAACAACAAAATAATTTAAATTTAGAATCACATAATATTATGTGTAATCATGTTTTACATATATAATAAGTATACCTGTCTGCTACTCTCTCCACTATCAGTAAATGCCTTTTGAGTGGCCAAGAAGTTCATAATCTGACTTTGCACCCGAGTAGGAACCCGCCTTCTACAAGATTTCATTATTTGCCTAGAAACCATCGCAAAAGTAGCAGTAGGCTGGATCACTCGCATAAGCTCCTCTTGAATATCCTCCCACATCTCCTCGGGAATCTGACCATCTAACATACTCATCACAGAGGAAACAAGCTGCATCGCCTGCTGAGTGCAATCCTCCTGCGGCATGTGAGAGGGCCCCGATGGCATAGTCGAGGGTGTGGAAATCGGCGGAGGCTGGAATTGTGTAGACACCCTCTGAGCTCCAACTCCCATCCACCTGGTCCTCCCTTTTTTAGGAAGTCCACAAACTAGATGGCTCACATTATAATTCTGCTCTCTAGTCAGGGGCTCTTGGCTCTGTGTAACAACCTCAGAATACGTGTTTTCCAGAGCTTCCTAGAAGTCCAAAAAATAAATTTAAGAATGCATTGTCACATGAATACATGATTTTAGAATGCACACACACTTACATACTTATACACATGTATATGTGTGTATATGTGTGTGTGTGATGTGTGCGTATGTATGCATACGTGTGTCAGTGTGCTTAATTCTTATAATAAACAGAGATTTCATATAGATGCATACATACACATCTACATGCATTCAAGAGTTGAAGCTATTATCTCTAATAAATAATTATATAGAACATATAATGATTACATGACTGCTACTTTTTTGGCCTATCATACAGTTTTAAGACTTTGCAAAAGGGACATGACGAATGGGTCATAGTAACTCGGCTAATAAGATGACCAAAAGAAGAGTGCAAACAATAAATTCCCAACAAGATAACAGGCTAATAAGAGCTAAGATAATTAGTTAACCTGCATTTTCTTGGCCAATTCTAGCTTTTGTTTCCTAGTCTCATCCTCATCGTACCCCTTCTTAAATTGAACCATCGTTCTCCTGTGCAGTTCTGGTAGTGGGATAAAGGGAGCGTTCTGAGATTTAAAAATATATTTATTAGTTTTATTTATCAAATATTCTAAGAAGCGGAGAGAATATACATAGAAGATTAAAAGACTTTATACCGTCGTCCTACAAAATTGATCCTCAATCTGGGCAAATGAAGTAGTCCCTGTATGATGATCGTATTCTTTTTTCCATCGATTAAATTTATTTCTCCTACATTTTTCCTTCAACATGAACAAAGAGAATTTTAATGCATGGTATAATATACAATGGAATATATCACTAGTTTCAGATAAATAACTTGATGATAATTAACTACTATACATATTTACCTGGTGCTCCTCTTGGCCCCACAATATTATAAGTGCAGCTAAGTGCTCAGGCTCAACCCTCTTATCTCGCTTGTATATCCTCTCCCAGTTGTGAGTGAAACAATCATAGCATTTCTTCTTTATTTCATGTCTCCACTCCCGAAGAGAATGCTTGAACTTTCCCTGTACTCCGAATAAAAATTCCCACCCTACGGGATTGTCTTCGATGTTGAAATATCTCTAAAAAATAAAATATAGTTAAGCATGGACAATTGATAGAATTGAAAAATAATTGTGCTAAATATAAGAATTTACCCAACAATCTCGATATATACTCTCCAGGACATGAAATGGCTGCTCCCAAGCCTCGTAATAGGGATCCACATTATCACTCCTCCGTATCAAACATCCAAGGTATGAGCTGAAGTTATTAGCCCATTGTCCGGTTGGAATCCCATTATGTCCCCATCTCACAATTGCTCGGAAACCATCCGGTGGTAACTTTTTTTTAAAGTCACTTCCTTGGCGTCCTTTCTTCTGGTAAAGTTTTTCACCTACAAAAAAGAAATAATAGATATATCAACACTTTTATTTAATCAACACTTTTATTTAAGCTCTTATAATTTACTAAATAAGGAAGAAGTAAAAATTCTGGAATTGATTAAGTTTTTGATCAAACTCACCAAATCTTTGTCTGATTTCATTTTTTGCATCAGACAAAATCTCATCAATCTGTGGGGCCCATTCATCCAATCTTTTTTTCGCAAGCATGTATTTTTCAGTCTGCTTGAGTCTATACCCCTCTGCACATGCTGGTAAGGGCTCGCGCTCAATCCCAGGAATGTATGCTCGAAGTATAACTGGAGGATCTGCATATAATGGTATGTGAGCCGGCTCTTCCTCATCCTCACCTATAAAAATAAAAGAAATAAATTATCATTGTGCATATATCATGAATAAAAATACGTAAGTTAAACCAAGTTATACCAGACATCTCTCCTGAACTCGGAGGCTCTTCCTCAGTGGATTGGTCTTGACTGGGGTTAGTTTGGAATAACCTCCTGTTAATATTTTTAGACATCTGCAAGTTGAATAAACATACAAATTAATATAACATAGATGCAAATTGGCTTGTTGAAAATAAAAACAATATGTATTGTTGCGATACTAAATTTTTCATTTCACATCAAGTTTGTAGGCATTTGCAAGCTGAATATACAAAATAAGATATTACATATTTATATCGTCCAAAAGGTAATTGAGATACAATGTAGTGATATTAAAGATTTTATTATACAATTTGCAAACTAAAAAAAGTTACATGAAGACCCGATTACAAATAATTGCTGTTTAGCTCCTATTAATGTCTGTGATAATATTTGGAATGTCTGTCCGAGTTGTTGGAGCATCCGTTTCAAACACTACGTTTTGAGGGTACGAGAATTCATCGATCGCTGTATTTGGCTCATTGAAGTTGTTTATATAGCTCTCGTCATCATCTTCATTAGTGGAAGGTTGAATATAAGCCCTAGAATCCTTGTACAAGACAACCCACTCGTCTTTAACTGTAGGATCTTTCACATAGAAATATTGTCCCACCTGAGATGCAAACATGAATTTTTCATCACTATCAATTTCTTTTTCGAGATTGACAATTGTAAATCCAAAGGGATCCTTTTGAGTCTTTGTAAAACACCAACGAATCATGAACATCATGTATTTATGTTCATTTGGACCACCATAGCCGTAGAATATCTCCACCACATCTTCCAACCTTCCATAATATGTCATATTATTTTCAACTGGATTCTGATCTCTTCTGTTTGAGAAACATTCCCGTGAGAAGGTAGCCATGACACCACTATTCTGGGTGACCTTCGTATCATCAACCTCCATTGTATGAAATTTATAACCGTTAACACGATACCCACCATATTGACATACAGCATAGTAAGGCCGCTTGGCGTGAACCTTCACTTCTTCTGATATTTGATTATTAAGGACAAGTTGTTCCTGGATCTAAATATAAAAAATAAGAAAACTATTAAATCAATAATTTTCTGTTTTTTGATAAAAAAACTTACAAATATTGCTAAATTTAATAATACTTACTTCATTCTTCAACCAAGCAGGGAATTCCTTCATATGCCTTTCTCTAATGTCATGTACAGCTGTACTACCGGTCACTTCACTCTTAAGTTTTTCCTGATGTTGCCTTTTAATGCAATAAATTTATTAATTATTGTCAAAATAAATATTAAAGATTAAATGGTATTCAAAACTCTTTTTAGATATTTTACCTCCGGTACTCCGAGAAGATTTCAAGATTATTTACTACGTATGCATGCGCTTGATCTAGCAATATGTTAGAATAATTTTTGTTCAACCCGCGAGGATAGAGAACTGTGTTATCCTTATTATCAACAGGTGCTTGAATTTCAGTTTGTTCCCCTCTCATATAACGAGAGGCAAATAAGAGACACTCGGTTCTCACGTAACTTTCAGCTATTGAACCTTCTGGTCGAGCTCTATTACGCATTTGGCGCTTCATTGTTCCCAAATATCTAAAAATGATAATTAATCAGATATATATGTAAAGATATTGACATTTAATAGATATAAATATTGATAGGTAACGATTAAAAGTATCTAAATACTAACCTCTCTATTGGATACATCCAACGATAATGGACTGGTCCTGCTATTGCAGCCTCCTCCGCGAGATGTTGTGTAAGATGAACCATTATTGTGAAAAAAGATGGAGGAAAGAGCATCTCCATTTCACACATTGTTTCTGAAATAATTTCTCCAAGTTTCTCAAAGTCACGGTCGTCTATAACTTTAGAACAAAGCTTTCTGAAAAATCCACAAAAATCAATAATAACCTTCACTGTTTTTTTATCCTGCATAGTACTGCGTAGTGCCACAGGTAGCAGTTGATGAAGAAGCACGTGATAATCATGAGTTTTAAGTCCTAATATTTTCCTTTCTTGCACCTGAACATTGTTCGATATGTTTGCGGAGTAACCCTCTGGTAACTTTATTGATTTGAGGACTTGACAAAATATTTGCATCTCAACTTTCGACATCGTAATACGAGACGCAGACAATTCTAATCTGTCATTTCCGATAATTTTTGGCTGTAGTTCCTCTCTAATGTTCAAAGCAGTTAGATCTTGACGAGCACGTAGATCATCCTTTGATTTATTAGCATCTTGCAACAGTGTGGACAAAAGATTATCACAAATATTTTTTTCAATGTGCATAACGTCCAAGTTGTGACGTATTTTTAACTCTTTCCAATAGGGAAGTTGAAAAAAAATGCTGAATTTCGTCCATCCTGAGGGCAATTTTACGACTTCAGCCCCATCACTCACCGCTTGTGATTGTCTTTTTCGTTTTGGTATCCTTTTGTTAATACGCAAGTTCCTTACTCCAAGTAAATCTTCTTTCGAATAGCGCTTCTTTCCAAACCTGATAGCAGGGAACCTCTCAAGCAAATGTACAATCTGATCTCCACGTAATGGACGCGGAGCATCTCTCTTCTCAACAGTACCATCAAAAAACTTGCTCCATTTTTTTGTTCTGTACCTGTGTTTTATGTTCAACCACCTTCTATTAAACCAATAACAAAACTTTCGACTATGCTGCAGATAAAGACCTTTGAATTCTGGACCACACACTGGACATGCATATGTTCCCTTTGTAGACCAACCTGAAAGATTCGCATAGGCTGGGAAATCATTAATTGTCCATAGTAAAATAGCACGTAGTCTGAAAGACTGCTTTGCATGAGTATCATATGTCATAACCCCTTCAGTCCAGAGTTGTTTTAACTCATCAATTAGCGGTTCTAAAAACACATCTATGTCATTGCCTGGTGCATGCTTGCCCGGTATCAATAATGAAAGTATCATATACGGTTGTTTCATGCAAAGCCAAGGCGGTAAGTTGTAAGGTGTTAATACAACAGGCCATGTAGACCAACCAGAACTCATTATCCCAAATGGGTTGAATCCGTCGCTAGACAAACCTAGTCTAACATTCCTGCACTCATTCGCAAACAGAGGAAAAGTTCTATCCACATGCTTCCATGCCTTTGCATCGGCCGGATGTCTGATTTTACCATCATCAATACGTTCCTCCATGTGCCACCTCATTTGCTTAGCAGTGTCCTTATTCATATACAACCGTTTTAGCCTTGGTATTAAGGGAAAATGACGGAGAACCTTTACTGGAATCTTCTTTTGCTTAAACATAGCCCTTGTTGTCCCACGTGTTGAACAATTTTTTCGTTGTACCCACCGTGATACTCCACAAATTGGACACTCCTGAAGATCTTTTTTATCTTTATAGTAGAGGATACAATCATTAGGACATGCGTCGATTTTATTGTAATCAAGTCCTATAACGGAAACAATCTTCTTTGCTGTATCATAATTTTCTGGTATGCTCTTTTTTCCATTTGGAATGACTTTTCTCAGCAACACAAGCAACATATTAAAATATTTATCTGCCATTCCACTAAGAGACTTTATACGCAAAAGACGCAGCATAAATGATAACCTGGTGAACTCGGTGCAACCCTCGTACAGATCATTTTCATTATCGTCTATTAATTTCATTATCTGCGCCAGCTCCTCATGATCAGTCACGCCTCCAGTATTTCCTGACTCGTCAGCATCCTCGGCATAATCAGATTGATCTATATTAGGAACTGTTAACATATCTGCGAGCATCGTATGTGTATCATCTATTCTCGTATCATCTATTCTCCCACCGGAAGTACTGGTATCCGCTATCAGTTCCATTTCTTGAAGACATCCTTCCCCATGAAACGTCCAATATTTGTACTCCTCATGGAATCCTGATATTAAGTGCTTCTGTAAATCACTTTTATCCACCAACGCCCTATTTTTACACCAACAGCATGGACAATACACGACATCACTATTTAACTTTCGTGGGTCTGCCAAGGCGTACTGTATGAATTGATTTATTCCATCTTTATATCGACTATCCCTCCATCTATCAATACGAGGAATATCGATCCATGATTTATCCGGAACTATCCTCATAGATCTGTATGATATTAAGCATAATTAGGTAATGTGAATTTTTATTAGTAACGCATCAAATTAAAGGTTGCGTGATATTAACTTTCTTCACGACATCAAGGAAATTTTAATTATAATAATCTCGGAGGAAAAATTACCAGAATATAAATAATGTGGGAGTAAAACCTAACGCTCATATTTGAAATAAGACAATTTAACGGATGTCATAGGAAATGGACCTATCCCATTAGGAATATAGTAGTGTTTACAACTACCTTTATATACTTTAAGCGTTTTTTATTTCTTGAAAATTTCGGCAGCACCTACCCGCAGTTCTCCGAGTACACTGTGCGGATGTTATAATGCGTATCAATCATCGATAATGAATCGATTATAGATCGATACGCAAAACAACATACGCTTATTGTACACGGAGAACAATGCGGTACGTGTTATCGAAATTTATAAGGAATAAAAATGCATAAAGTACACAAAGATAGATGATACACTACTGTATTCCTAACCTGTACGAGAAGGGGACTCCTCCCCGGACAGATCTAATAATTATTGCATGTATATCATGTTCCTAACATAAATCACGTTATTCTCTTTAGAAGTAAAAAAGTATTTTCACATCCAACTAGAATTACGTGAGTTTATATCAGAAAAGATTCACATCCAACATTATTAGACGGGAAACTAGGGGTAACGACTTTCGATTCATAAATCATGATATATAACACAATAAAACTTATAATTACCCACAAGAGAATAAATTAACCAAAAGAGAATAAAGACCTAAAATAGCAAGTCTTGCTTTTTATAGCCTTTCGGCCTACCAATTTCTCATATCAAAGTACTTTCCGAATCCTATTTTCTGAGTACAAAATCATATATTTATATTCCTTTGCTCAACATCCATACCCCAACCATTTGAGTTGCTTGCATAGACTTTAGTGGCAAGCAAATAAGAATTAGTACTAAATTAATTGTTTCTGGATCCCTACTTTAATTTATATTTCTTAGGAATATTGTGCTTGACAGCCTTGACAAATACTTTCTCAAGGTAATCACTACCACTGGCTAAACATAAACAATGAGAACGAATAATCATATTTTGATTAAAAATTAATCGCTTTGTTAATTGAATATTTAGAAATGAAATGAAAGAGGTACAACTGAATTATCACTACTTCATTTTACTAAGGAGAATTGGTCTAAGAATTATTTATCGTCAACTTATATATGCGACCATGATATATGCTATTTTGATGTAATTGATCAATGATCACTTAAAAAAAATGAACATCGTAACACGTTATTGTATTTGGGAGAAACTATCATGATATTTAGAGAAAATATTGGATAAGTAAAAATGTACACTTGTCCTTATGTGCACCAATGTAGTCTAGATATCTATAAATCAATTAGCGATTTGTCACATCATTTTTTTTCTCGTCACCCGGAGATCAGATTAGATGATCACATTTAGTCTCATATCGGATCTAATTTACAGTTTGAAAAAAATAATAAATATATCAAAAAATGGTCTAAACAAATATTTGCATCTCACTTTTTTCCATATTGGATTCAAATTCAGTCCCTACTATTACCAGCACAACTTTAATTTGCCACACTAACAATAAGAGATTAATAAATTAACCAAAAGAGAATAAAACCTAAAATCAGAAAATAAATTAAAATAAATTTGAAAAAAATCAAAGGAATCTTACGCTGCTGCAGGTGAGGAGATGAGAGAGCTCCAAGGTCGACGGTGCGACGGCGAGCTCAACGGTCGACGCGGGGGCGGTGCGACGGCGGGGGCGGTGCGACGGCGAGCTCGATCGGGAGCGGTGAAATCGAAGAGGGGGAGGGGAAGGTGATGGCGCGGGCGCTGACGGCGAGTGGCTGACGGCGCGGGCGCTGACGGCGCGGCGGTGAAATCGAGGGCGAGCGGAGGCGAAGAAATCTTAGGGTTTCAGTCGAAATGTTTTCTTCGCGAACAGTTATAGCTAACATCGCTGACGGGATTCCCGTCAGCGATGTTCACAGCCCGTCAGCGATGTCAACATCGCTGACGGGTAGGCAATAACGCCGACGGGAACATCGCCGACGGGAATTCCCGTCAGCGATATAAACAACGCTGACGGGAATTTCCCGTCAGCGATGTTCCCGTCAAGGAAACCACTATTTCCACTAGTGTTGGAGGCGATCCGACAAGTCCGGCTTCAAGTTCATATGGAGCATCATACACACGGCTACTAGGCGATAGCCCTAGTGAGGTTTGCGAGTTCGAATCTATTAATGATTTATCTAGTGATGAACTTGCTTGGGCTAGTGAAAAATTATTGCATGCCTATAACAAATTGCAAAATGATTTTATTGATTTAAAAAGTAAGCATGATAATTTAGAATCCGATCATGAGGAGCTAGTGTCAAAATTGGATGTCATTGCAAAAGAAAATATCATGCTTAAAGAAAACAATGACATGTTAATTTTGGAAAATGAAAAATTGACCTCATCCAATTCTAGCTTAACTCATGAAAGAGATAATGCCATGGTAGAAGTAGAGAACATACAAAATAATACTGCTTCTTTTATAAATGACTATTTATATTCTACTTCTAATGTTAATGCATATGTGCCTAATGATGAGTTGAATGATGTTAAAAATCGTATTACCTCTTTAGATTCAACTCTTAATTCAAGAATTATTAACCATAAGAAACTTATGGACTTGTGTGCAAAGTCCCGTGTTGACACTTCTAAATCAAACACACACTATGCACACATGTATAGCAAAATTCACAAATGTTCTATTTGCGGTCGTAAAAGCCACATTGCTAAATTTTACTATGATGCACACAAATCTTCTGAGACTAATGCTTCTTGTGCATCTCATAAGGCTTCTTTATCACAAGCACATGTACATGCACAAACTCATCATGCTCATCATAAACATGCACATGTGTTTAAATGTGATCTATGTGGTCGATTTGGCTATTTGGCAAAGTTTTGCTTTGATTTGAAAAAGATTTCACTTTTGCCAAATAATTTTAAAAGACCGTAGAAGTTTAAGTGTGATCATTGTGGTCGTTTTGGTCATTTGACCAAATTTTGTTTTGATTTGAGGAGAGTTTCTCGTTTGCAAAATAATTTCCAAGATAAATCTATTTTTGCAAATGAGTCCCGTGCACAACCGCTTGGTCAACATAAGCAAATGCCTCCTTTCCATTGTACTTATTACAATCAGAATGGTCATTTGAGTAATTATTGTTATGACCGTGTCCGTGCACAACATGCGGCCAAGAGGGTTCATAACCCTAGGGCTTTGAGCTTAAAAGATAAGGGTCATGCCCCTAAATCTCTTGGTACCAAGAATTCTTGGGTACCAAAACAAATTTAATTTTTAAAAACCAAGTATTTTAGTGCTTTTCTTTTTTCTTTTGTCTTGGTTTTGAAAAATGTTTTGAAATTCTTGTAAATGAAAACAATTTTCTTTTGATCAATTCTTTTGTTTTCATTTTATTAACTTTGATTTTGATGAGAGGTTTGTGTTTATAAACCCCCCCCCCCTCCTCGGGTTTATTGGGTGTTTATTCCCAATTCTTGTTTACCGGGTGCTAAAATATTTATATGGGTTGATACTAGCTCAAGAGCTAGATATGGTTGCCTCTCTCATTTTTAAAAATCAATGATGATTTGGTTTTATGTTCTTATATGATTTACTTGTGATTTATGATTTCATTGGTTGCTTTGTTTTCATTTGAAAACTTTTTACATGATTCTCATGTCTTCTTTCTTGTGATTTCATAAATCTATTTTATACATTGTTTTTATGTTTGTACATTTGAGACACTTTTTCATATTGATATATTTATATGTGTTCTCATTATCCTCTTGTATGTGAGTGATATTTAGTATATTTTTTTATGCTTGCTCACATATTTGTCATGATCTTTTATTGCATATATTCTATATGGCATTTTGATAGCAGGAGTAATCCCTATATTTTTTTACTCACCCATGCATATTGATAGGGGGAGCTTTTGCTTTCTTCTTTCTTGTTGGTTTTCCCCTTTTTGATGTTGTCAAAGAGGGAGAAATATTGTGAGAATATTCTTTTTGTTTATATGCATGATAATTACAATATTATATATTCATTTCCTTTCATGCATAAATCATTTTTGTAAATTATTTGTCATCATCAAAAAGGGAGAGATTATTGGCCTCTTTGTTTTGATGATGTTTAACAAATAATTTATCACTAATGTTGTTTGTCTAGTATTTATGTTTTCTTATTTATTATAGATAAACAACTAGTTGTAGGATGGATGGAATCGAGCATTCACGATCATATCAAATATAGGTTGGCGGAATTGTGGAGTGAAGCCGATGCAATTCAAATTGATGATCCAAATACTAGCTTCATCCACAAGTGTACCAAGTTGAGCTACATCGAAGAACTATCAAGCTTGGGTATATTTAGCTTAGGTTTTATATTATGTGTGTTAGTACTTTAAGCTCAATCATATATACACAAACATATTTGGTTTTTATATATATAGTTATATATACACACAAGTTTTGGTTTATGGACTTAACAATTATTGTATACATATTTCATTAGTTCTATAAAATTATTTCATAGGGTTTCAAAATATTATTTATGTCAAAACATCAAATTTCATGTATATCACATTTTCATGTTTTGGATACACTTGCAAAATACATGAGTTTTCACAAATGGGAAACTCAATTTGAGAAATTCTTTTTCTAACATGTTCAATTTCATGTTTATAAATGTTTTCCAAAGTTTTATCAATTTTGGAATTAATTTGTTATGTTTATTTAAATTTACAAAATCAAGTTTTTAATTAGCTCATGTTCGTGCACATGTTCGTGCATGTTTTTACAAAACTGATGCGTTTTCACAATTGGGAAGTGCGATTTGAAAATTTTCTTCGTTTACATGTTTATCATCATATATACAAACATTTCCCCGTGTTTTACTATTTTTGGAGTTGTTTTGTTATTTTCAATTGAATTTACAAAAACGTATTTTCTGCAGTTTTCTTCAGAAACTGTATATCTGTGTTCAAACAGTTATTTCTCTCAACTGGGAAAGGATGTTTTTTGGAGTTGATTTACTATTTTTAATTGATTTTACAAAGTCAGATACACAAAATTCTAAAATATGTCAAAAACAGAAACTGTCTGTGAACAGTGCGGTCGACCGCACTGTAGCACGGTCGACCGCCGCTACTGTAGCACCTGACCTTTGAACAGTAACGGTAACTTCTGTTTTTTGGTTTTTTAGTGGTTTTTTGAGATTTTTTGGGTTGTTTTCTTCTACCCTATATATACCCCTTTGCCATAACTATTTTCCACACCCAAGAGAGTGTTTTAAACAAGTTTTAACAAGGGTTTGCGTTTGGTTTAAGTTTTGTTTAAAAAGCTTTTAAGCAAATTGAGATTTTGTTTTGTGATATCAATTTCACAAGAACTTGAGGAGATCAACCATTGGTGTTTGAGCATCCAACCTTTCTCCTCTACCTCTTGATCGATTGAGAACTTTTCTAAACTCTATTTCTAGCTTTATATCTATTTATTTGATTATCATCTTATTAAAGTTAGTTTTATTTTGAGTTTAGTTTTGATTTGATTTCACTCATTGTTACACACACCCGCTTGAGCTTATTGTATTTTTATGCATAGCATATTTGGGTTGGTGAGAGTTGTAACAATTGAGTGTGAGCTTTCATTGAGTTCTCATCTATTGTAGAGAACATATTTGTTGTTATATTGTTAGTGCTGTAAAGTTTTCGGTGAGCTAGAAAACCGAGTGTGAGGAGTGAACGTTAATCGGTGAGTGTTGAAAACCGACATTGTGAGGTGTACACGTTATTCGGGTGAGCGTAGAAAATCCGGTTGTGATAGTGGATTTCTCCCCGGGAGTGGGGAGCGGAGACGTAGGACGGAAGGTCCGAACTCCGTGATCATTTGAGTATGTTCGAGTTTGTCATTGGCGCATTTGCTTACGCATTTATCTTTTATCGCCAATTGTCTTTACTCTTATATATTTTGCCCTATCACATTTGTATTTTTATTATATCACCCTTGTGTTAGTTTATATATTCTTGCATATATTTTTATTATATAGGATATATCTCATTGTTCATATTACTTATCCTAGCTCACATATCATGTTATATTTCATACTTGCTAGGATAATTTATTAATTAGTTTTAATTTTCATAAAATCAGATTAGATTAGCATACGACCCTAATCACCCCCCCCCCCCCCCCCCCTCTAGGGTCTAACAAGGTAGAGGGAAGTGATGGGCTTTTGTGAGATTTGAGACAGCGGTAGTCAAGAGCTGAGTAGAGGATGAGTAGGTCGGAGGTGAGAAGCTTGTCTTGAAGAGGGGGAGGAAGTTAAGTTTATGGGGGAGAGGAGACCAAGCTGATGGAGTTTTGTGAGATTTGGGAGAATGAAAGGAGGGGTATATTTAGGAATTTAAAGAAATACAGTACACAAAGTGTATATTGCTGATGTGAAGGGACTAAATTACATTGAACTTGAGTTTTCCGGGGCTAGAACACATGAACATTTAATTTTTGGGACTTTGACTCAAATTTTCCATTTTTTCAACTATATGATCTATTTATAAAAGAGAACTGCATATATACGGACTTTTCTGAATCTTAATCATTGTCATTATCTTGAATAATATTATTTTAATACAGCTTTTGATCTCAAGAATCTATGAGCGAAGTCAGAGATCCGGATTAGGTAGATGCAAGGGTTACATGAAGCACGCATTAAAATATCTAATCATGCTAGTCTTCAATTTTTCATATAAAAGGTGTGTGGGCCCATATATTTTTGGATTTTTATGAGATGATAATTTCTTGTAGAAAAAACTATCTTTTTTTTGCATATTAAAAAACCTATGTGATATGCCTTTTGAGAGTCAGTTGTTGATCACTGCTCTGTAACTTTTATATTTGTATATTAAATTTGCTACATATCAAATTTCAGCACTTATTACCATTAATTAAATGTGGCATCTATTGAAAGGAAGTACAATGATCCCAGATCGGGTATCTTGAACCTAATTTTTATTTGTAATGTACAATATTGCAGTGCATTTTAAGATCAAATAGAATAGTTTTTCATCTTAGAACAAGAGTAGTAATCTATCCCCAACAAATGCGGTTAATTATGCGGACAGTTTTCAATAGTTTTGAGGTTACTTTACATGTAATGATACGTTTTATCTACATTATTATTCTTCTGGATACTAGACTGATAAAATTAGCTACAACTGGTTATGCTTATCATAATGCAATGAATTAGTTAATTGATGCGTACTTGGTACGGTATATGGAGATATATATCTATTTGTTGAAGATGAAGCTAGCGAAAGAATCTATATAGCAAGCATGTATAAAATAATTAACAAACAAATTTCTCTCCTTATTGCTATACTAACCATCTTTATTTGAAGTCAGAATAGGAAATAAACCTTACCCTTTAAATGAAATTTTAATTGGATTCAAGTCCCAAAATAATTTCAATTCAGACTGTGCTGTGCTTGTGCTTGTTCCCTATAATATTGTACCCATATTATCCTCTCTATATAAAGAGTTAATAAGAGTTGGTTACTAACTCCTGCTAATCCTATAACCAAACATGACCTTATGTTGGGGAGAAAAAAAGACCTACCACATATTCGATCATCAATTGTGAATGAGTACTATTATTAGTATATTAAACAGTATAATAAACAAAATTAGTTGAAACTAATTACTCAATGAGTATAAAGGAGGGATACAAATTAACATAACTATCTATTTCAAAGTAAACACTGGTGGAAATATCAGAAGAAGAATTATCTGAAAAAGACACTTTTTGAAAAAATATTAGCAAAATTGATCAAGTTATAAAATAATTAGCAAAATCGACCTTTTTCTATCGACGTCATCAAAGTTGGCCAAAAAGAGATTGATTTTGCAAAATATCTTGTTTAAAATAATTGGATTAGTAGTCTCATGAAATTAGAAATCCATAATCATACTTCTTTAAATACATGAGACTATTAGTCACGTGTAAAAAATAAATATCTTAATACTGCCCCATGATAGTCCCGTGTTTTAAATAAAAACAAACGGTGGATTCAACAAATACATGGGAATAGTAGTCCTGTACATTTGTCGGTTGTATATATACGCAAAATTAGGGAATAATCGGCGCTCTCCCTCAGTATGCTCTCTTTTACCCTTAATTCGATTTATTTCTCTGATTTCTCTCTCTCATTATCTTTAGGGGATAGCTGTCTCTCTCCCCCAGTTTAGTCTCTCTCACTCTCAATTCAGTCTCTTTCTCAAATTTCTCTTCTCATTATCATCAACCTCCGCTCCTCCTCCCTTAAAATTCTTTCTCATTCTCTCTAACTCAAACCTCCTTCCACAAATTTCTCTCTCCCCCCCCCCCCTCTCTCCCTCTCAATTAACTCCAACGCTGAGCATCACCTCCCTCAATTTTCTTTCTCTCCCTCGATTCTCTCTAACACCAATGAATTCCAACGCTATCTAATCTCTCTTATGTCGACAGCCTTGATATCGATGAACTCCGATTCCTCAAGTTCAAAATTGTTAGGACTCATGTTTATGAACCTACTATCTAATCTAGTTTTAATGATTAACAAACAATTTATAACTGTGTATTTTCTAGTTTTTTTGTTTAACATGTATCCATGTTGAAAACGTTTGCAATGATGATATCTCAAATGAAGCCAACAAATCAAGTCAAAGATTCAAGATAAAGCTTCATATGCAATCACACGATTTGTTGGTCATGCATTTCCCTCATTTGCTGCATAGTCATCTCCATTTCAAATTTAAAATTCTCTTTCTGTTTGGTTAAAGCATCATCGAGAATCTTAGCCATCTGTTCAGTGTTGATCATAAACGACTCGTAGGATTGTCCTATGCAAGATGTCGTATCATCGGAAGCCAATGCGGAACAAGCATCTGATGTTTCATCGTCTGAGGACTGTGACCTCCTGGGTCTAGGTCT
Organism: Asparagus kiusianus; assembly: GCA_022839385.1. NCBI lineage: Eukaryota > Viridiplantae > Streptophyta > Magnoliopsida > Asparagales > Asparagaceae > Asparagus > Asparagus kiusianus. The sequence goes on along the minus strand of BQKN01057688.1, from coordinate 15,524 downwards.
GACAGTTCCAGACCGCATCCAAGTCATGCACTGAGATACTTCTGCAAAAGGTTTAGGACTGAAGCGTCATAAGGACTTGCCTTTGTTCACCATGTTGATAGTTACCCGAGGAAACTCGTCACTTAAGCCGGTCGGCCTTCTTTTACGGAAACACCATGTATTTGGTTCGGATGTTTTAGTAGAGATCCGTTCGAATACAGAGAACCTCCGGGGAGTGGTCTCGTGGAAGCTGCATTCTGACAACACTGCTTTGAGGATTTTCACGCACGGACAGTAAAAGTACATTTCTCTGGTATTTCTCTTCCGAGATTTGGTCGTACCCCCAGTCTGATAGTATAACTCATCGGCATGATTATCAGAGTAACCTATCATACGCGGGTAGGATCTTCCATGTCTAACATCGTCATCTCCAGACGAACACACTTCCCTGGTGTTCTCAAGAGTCACTCGTTTGGAACTACGCATTTGTAAATGCGAGTCCTCAACGGGCTCTTGGACTTCAACTCGCAATCCGAAGTGAGTGGTTACAGGTACTTTCTCAGCACGAGATATTCTAAATTTGTTGGGATGACGTGCAGGACCCCTAGTCTGATGAGTTGTTTGGCTTTCATTTGCTGAATCCAAACGTTCTTTTATCGGAGTTTTACCTCGATCTTCGTGCAAATGACTGAGACGATCTGTAATCTTCATTTTGAATTTTGATAAGTCTACACTATCATGAAGCTTCAAGGGGGGTGTGGAACTTGTTACGATGGGAACCGGGGCCTTTGGAGACTCAAAAAAGACTAAAGGAGGTGAAATAGGAGTGAAACAGGACTTGGTGGCTCAGAAGTGGTGCGAGTCTCCATTTGGTGACTCGGGCTTGGCCGAGTCTCCATTTGGTGACTCAGCCTTGGCCGAGCTACTACGTGGTAGTTTTTATTTTTCGACAACTTTGGGCGTCTTTCTACCTTTTTTTCTCCATACTTCGCATAGTTTTGGTGGTTCTTGGGCTACTCTTCTTTCTATAGTTTCTTGGCTTCCTTCATAAAGCGTGCGCGAGAAATGCGCAACGTGTCTGAACACGTTCCTCAAGAGTTGAACGGGTCTTTTTGACGCGGATCCACTCATCCGCTGCTGGTTTGGAGGAGAAGGTACTTGCTCGCTGTTGTGGTATTTGGCACCTCCTAGACCTTAGGTCTGCCTCATAACGAATCCCGTCAACTGGCTCCAAAGCCTTGGTGAATTAGCATGTAAGGCATTGGCGTCGTCTTTGCCGTGCTCTCTTTGACAGAGTTAGCACGCTTTCAGGTATAGGCTCCTTGACTAAGGAAAGGTTCAGTCCCGAAGACCCGAGTTTTTCAGACATCGTAGGAGTGTTAGGGGATGAAACTGCAGCAGTAATGGTGCAGAGCTCATCATCTTGGGTCTTCAGATCTGAAGACCAACGAACATTCCTTGTGGAAGAGGTCTTCTTGCTCTTCTGAGGGGAAGATGATCTAGAGGAAGAAGACATATATTCCTTATACTTTTGTTGGTTGAACTCGTATTCGACCTCTTCTTCAATAGGGATGAGAATCCTTGGTTGCGACACCACAGCCTTTGTAGAAAGGTCGTCGGCTCCTACTGTGGTCACCAGTTTGTTTCTGTTAAAAGTTGCTTTCATTGTCATCAAACCTCTTACACCGTTTATCGATTACAAGTTCGAAGAAAACAAAGAAAAGTTGATCTTTTTATAAGATCTTCTTACAATGAAAAATAAGATTACAACTTTATCAAACAAAATGCAGAGGACGTTTATTACCCGCTGCTTTGCATGGGATCTTTGCCTGTGCCGGGGATGTGTTAGTCCGTGGATCACCGCAGATCAGATCCGGTTGACAAGTATAATTAATTCTCTTGTTTCACGAAGGAAACAATCGCAACAGCGACAATCACGATCAAACGGGATTGTGGCACTTCTCGAGATTAAAACAAAGTTTAATCCAGAGGAAGGAGGGGGAGAGAATCTGAGATCTTTCAAAGGCCTTTTTTTCTTTATGAAAAAGTTCGCCAAGATCTACCAATTCTCCTCTGAAATTCGTGGTCTACTGTTCAATTGGACAGCACCTCACCCTCAAATTTCAGATCCTTTTAAATGGGGGCTCTGGCCTTCTATTTATAGGTTTTTCTCACCGTGTTTTCTGATAAGATCAAGTGTTTTGACGTTATCTGCAGTTGATAACCGTCCAGACGCACTTAAGGATAACTTCAGAATAATTGGGGAGGTCCTAGGACGTAAGAATTCTAATAAAACATCAAAATCCGCGTTTTGGGAGATTTAGGAGGCCCAGATAGTCGTAGTGACTTGGAGCTGTGCGAGTCACCATTTGGTGACTCGGAGCAGTGCGAGTCACCATTTGGTGACTCTGAGCAGTGCGAGTCACCATTTGGTTACTCGGCCTGTGCGAGTCACCATTTTGTGACTCGGAGCAGTGTGAGTCACCATTTGGTGACTCGGATAATGTCGTTCATCATCTTCGTCAGATAAACTTCTTTGACTCACATAATGTCATTTCATCGTCGTCAGATAAACTTCTTTGACTCACATAATGTCGTTCATCATCTTCTCTTTGTCTTGAGCTACGTGAGGGAACCCATCGGCAATTTTGGACGTCTACAATCGGTATTAGCATTGCTGAATTTACAAAGGACCTTCGAGGTAGAGACCGATGCTTCTAGTTATACTATGGGTGCTGTGTTGATTCAGGATGGGAAGCCGATGGAGTACCATTCAGAAATGTTTACGGGTGCTATTCAGAACTACCCCACCTACGACAAGGAGTTTTATGCACTTTATCAAGCAATCAAGCATTGGTGGGTGTATTTGTTGGGAAAGGAGGTGGTTGTGCACTCAGATCATAAGCCATTGGAATTTTTACATGCCCAGACGAAGCTACAGCAGGCACGGCACATGAATTGGATATCCTATTTGATAGCATTCAATATCATCATTAGGTACAAGAAGGGGACGACGAATAAGTTAGCCGATATGTTATCTCGCCCACCCGTGAGAGCTCTCTTGGTGGCAATGTGCATTCAGCCAATGGTTCCTTTGGAGTATGTACAGATGTACACATCCAGCCGATATTTCTACAGTGTGTTCGAGTAGGCGAAGGCTAGTCGAAAGGGGAGTATGAGATTGGTACAGATGGTTTGTTGTATCGAGGGACATCACTATGCATTCCGGAGGATGGCGAACGATTACAGTGGATTCGAGAAGCCTATATATCACATGTGAAAGGTCATTTTGAGATTCAGAAGATGCTTCTCAATCTACGGCTCTATTTCTTTTGGCCGAAGATGTTAGAGGATGTCACTAAGTACGTTGGAGGGTGTAAGCTATGTTGCATATCGAAGCCTTCTAATAGGAAAAGGGAATTGTATCTACCATTGCCGGTACCGTCAAGATCGTGGGAGAGTATTTCTATGGATTTTTTAGGAGGGTTGCCGATGACTAAGCGCAGGAATGATTATTTGTTCGTTGTGGTGGACCGGTTTAGCAAGATGGTTATCTTGATTCCATGTAAGAAGACCGTGACGGTAGCGGGTGCAGCGTAATTTTTTGAGCATGTGTGGAAGCACTTTGGGTTGCCGAATTCAATTATTTTAGATCGAGATAGCCGGTTTCTCTGACACTTTTGGGATTCTTTGTGGAGCTTGATGGACACTAGGTTGAAGAAGAGCACGACCTTTTATCCACGAACTGACGGACAAACAGAGGTAGTTAATCGGACTATGGTATATATATTGAGAGGATACAAATCCAAGCATCCCAAGACTTGGGATGAGAGCTTACCATATCTTCAGTTTGCATTTAATCGGACTATTCATGGATCTTGGGGAAAGTCACTGTTTGAGACTTGTTATAGGTTTTTACCTCCGAGTCCGTCTGACCTCGTATTTTCCAGTGAAGCTATGGCCAACGGCATTGAAGGGAGTGAGAGACAACATGCTCAGCGATTTCTGGAGAAGATTGCACAAATTCATGCCACGGTTGAAGCTCTATTGAAGAAATCACAAGCCAAGTACAAGACGAAGCATGATCAGCATCGGGCTCCTTATAACTTTGGCATAGGCGACATGGTATAGCTAAAATTGAGTAAGGAGAGGCTAAAGGGAGAAGGAAAGAAGTTGAAACCTATATGTTATGGTCCGTTTTGGATTCTCGATCAGATTGGTGATAACGCCTTCATACTGGATTTGCCACCTTACTTAGGCATGTATTCAGTGATTAATGCTGAGTATTTGAAGTTGTTCGAGCCTCCATTGTTGGATGATAAAAGTGATGACAAGGTGATCTTACTGCATATTGAAGACTTGTGGTTTGATAGAGAGGAGCCGCTGAAGGAAGATTGAATTTTGGAGCGGAAGACAACCATGACGAGTTAGGGGAAGAAGGAGTCGTTTCTCATTAGACATCAAGGTCAGGTTCCTAGCAAGGCTAAGTGGTTCAACAGGGAAGAAGGAGCTCGTGAGTTTCCTCAGCTGAAGTTCTAACTTGAATGGGTCTTCAAGTTCCTAAAGGGGGGGAGCCATGATACAGGTGTATCTTCTCTTCGGAACTTAGCTATCCTCATGGGAGCTTGAGGATAGATGATTCTCATGGTAACTTGAGAATAGAGAAGTAAAATAATACAGTGGAACATAGGTTGAAGTGTGGAACGAGACGGCGAATCGAAGAATAAAAGCATCTAGTTTTTAGCAAGTGAGTCGACTCATACATGTACATGAGTCGACTCATCAGGTTGAGTCGACTAATACCTGTCATGAGTCGACTCACGAAACCCAGTCGTTTTGTCGAAAGTTTCTGACGAGTCGACTCACCTCATCATGAGTCGACTCACTTGGCATGAGTCGACTCCTTCATGTTTATGAGTCGACTCATCGACGGTTTCCTGGTTCGTTTGGGTTTCTGTTTGCACGAATTCATGTAGGGTTTGGGCTTGGTTATTTACCACTTTGCCATCCACGTTGTTACACCTATATAAGAGATTGTTTTACGGTTTTAAAAAAAAGGAGAAAGCAATCAAGAGAGATTAGATTGTTTTTGAGAATTGAGAGAGTTTATTCTTCAATTCTAGTGAGATTGTGAGAGGTTGTAAACTATTTTATTCTCATAATCTAGAGAAGGTATTTTCCTTTGCCACCACTGAATTGTTCTTGTGTTCTTTTTATTTTTTCTCAATCCATCTTTGATAATTCCGGGATCAAAGGTGCTCGCACGACGAATCGTATCATTAATTTTAAAAGATGTAGAGAAATTAGCAAATATAAGTGTCAGATCATCTGCAACTTCTAATACTTCAAAGTCCCACTTATCTAAGGGATAAAATTCAAGTTCTCCTGTCATCGACTTAAATGATGATAATGAGGGATATACTCATAATGACGACGATATGGCAACAAGTCGGCCGATAGGAAGGAAGAAAGAGAAGACGAGGAGGCGACAGGCAATTAAAAAGAACATCAACTTTGAAACTCTCAATAAAAATAATAAAGAAATTGTTTTTTTAAATGTCATGGACAACGAGAAAATGATAGAATGACAATGCACCAGATTATGATGTTAAGGATCGAAAACGATAATAAAGAAATTATATCTTCAAAGGTAACGACAGTAAAGTAAAATTATGTTAATTAATCTTTATACTATTACTGATCCTTCGGAACGCGAGTATTTTTGAATTACAAAACAAGAGATTTTAAATAGAAACACAATTGGAGGTTCTTCATTAGATATTCCTTATCCTGAATATAGTTATGCAGGAAGTCAATACGGAATACCTGACTACAGAAGCGGTGGATATGGAGGAAATGACCTGCCCTATTTTTAAATTTTTTATCTACATTATTTTTCTATGTAATACCGCTGAATTTAATATATAAAATTTCATCATTTTCGGCAAACTATAACTCATTATGGAGTGAGAATTGGAATTCGGAGTAGTTATGAAGATTGTTCCAAATATTATGCTATATTTTTTGGTTTTTTTAAAAGATTTTTCTAGAACTGTATTATCGGGCCAAGTCCACCGGTACCCTATTTCCAATTATTTTTCGGTTCTCTCTAAAATGAACCGCACATTGTCCTTTTTTTTGCCTTCGGTTTTATTTTTAAAAACTCTTATCTTTTTCTTATTATCAATTCATTAAAGATAATTAGTTTTATTTAAATATATGGTTATATTATAAATTTAGTATTGATTTATAATATATTTTATATTTTAAAATAATTCAAATAAATTTTTATTATTTTATATTTTTATATTTTTAAAATTATTTAAAGTATTATATAAATAATTATTTAATAATATATATTTTTAAATAGAGTTTTATATAGAGGGGTGTGGTTGGAGTGCCCCCAAAACAGAATATGCATGAGAATATTCTTTGGAGAGGCTGCAAAATGCAGTGTTCCCGTTAGAGCTGCTCTTATAGGAATAAATTTCTTACAGAGCGCTTTTATTTTTATTTTTATTTTTTGTGACAGAATAATAACTAGGAATATCGATAGCACATGGATTGCTTCAGCCCAAACTAAACAAATAAGAACGGGTGCTGGTGCAATTTGTGGGTCTATGTAAGTAATTTGATTAATTAATATTTTTTTAGGGAAGAAGGACTACGAGATTTGTATTTCTCACTTTTCCCCTGTTCATTCTTATCAGCCTCCTCCTCATCCTCTCCATAGAGTACAGTTTCTTTCAGAGCCAACCGCATGCAAGTGATCGGTCTGAGCCTTATATGAAATTAACAGTGGGCAAAATTGGTATATTGCCCTCCAAGTATATGTGAGTGTGGGGCCCAGTCGCGTGAATTGTTTCACGTGAACGAAGCCGCGTGAAGTTTGACGCGTGACCCAAGGCCCACCCGAATCATCAATATATATAAGCCTTTTTTTTTGTTTAGGGTTTGGTGCAGGGAGTTAATTGGTGTGCAGGAGGTGTGCGGCTGCAGAGGATTTTGTGATTTTTTTTTCGGCTGTGACTTTTTCCTCGGCTTGGTGCAAATACGAAGTGCAGAGGGTTTTTGGCGGCTGCAGGAGAAAAAGTGTGCAATCCTTTTGTGCTTTTGTAGAGAGATATTGTGAGGGATTTGAGAGTTTGTTTGAGGGTTTAGATTGAGTGATTGTAAACCCTAGTTATAATCTCTCCTCTAATAGTAGATCTCCCCTCCTTGCCCCGTGGACGTAGGTAATTTGCCGAACCACGTAAAATTGGTTGTACTTCTATTTGTGTGATTTGTAATAGCTTTTTAGGATCCCTCGACAGGTCAGTCCTAGAACTGATGAGAGAAAGAACCGATATCTCACTTTGTTGAGATATTCGCTTCAGATTATTGTTTCCTTGGTGAGACGGGAATTCTTAGGAGGTGCGTACATCTATTTGTTGCTCTATGTCGATGACATATTGGTTGCCTCTAGTTCCAGGTCGGCTGTAGATGAGTTGAAAGTTCAGCTTTCAAATGAGTTTGAGATGAAGGACTTGGGCGAGGCGAAGCACATTTTAGGGATGGAGATCGGCAGAGACAAGAAGAAGGGCAGAATTTGTTTGACACAGGTGGCTTATTTGAAGAAGGTTCTACAGCGATTCCATGTTAGCATGGATACGAAGCCAGTTAGTGTACCTTTGGGAGCTCATTTGAAGCTTTCAGCTGGTCTTTCACCAAAGTCAGTTGAAGATCGTGAGTTGATGTCGAAGACTCCATATGCGAGCGCGGTTGGGAGCTTGATGTACGCGATGGTATGTACGGGACCAGATTTATCACAGGCGGTGAGCATGGTTTCGAGATACATGCACGATCCAGGAGTGGGTCATTGGGACGCCGTGAGATGGATATTGAGGTACATTCGAGGTACGCTCAATATTGGTTTAGTTTATGAGCGGGACACTACAGGTGGGCAACTATGCATTGGTTATGTTGATTCGGATTATGCTGGGGATTTGGATAAGCGTCGGTCTACGACGGGGTATGTGTTTACTTTGACCCGTACGCCGGTGTGTTGGAGAAGCATCTTACAGTCGACGGTGGCTTTGTCTACGACGGAGGCAGAGTATATGGCGGTTACGGAGGCTGTGAAGGAGGCTATTTGGCTTCGAGGACTTTTGGAGGAACTTGGTATATCGTAGCAGTCCGTCCCCATTCATTGTGATAGCATGAGTGTTATCTATTTGGGCAAAGAATCAGGTTTTTCATGCGAGGACGAAGCACATTGACGTTCGTTATCACTTTGTTCGGGATGTTCTTGAAGATGGCGATGTGGAGATTGTGAAAGTCCACACGAAGGATAATCCGGCGAATATGCTCACTAAGGTGGTTCCGAGCAACAAGTTTGATCATTGTCGAAGATTGTTGCACATTCGTGATTGTTGAGGCCGTTGGCGGCCATTTGGGTGAACTACGTTCGGCTTGATTCCTTGGGCAAGAGGATACGTAGGCAGTCTTTCAGATGCAGCCGGTTTTGGATTAGTTGATGGGGGTGAGATTGTGTTTGGACTGTCGTTCGGGTTCTTGACTTGTTGTGGATTGAGTTCGTACTGGACACAACAAGTGGGACTTTTCGTTGCTTTGGTGTCGGCTTAGTTTTGGGAAAACTTCACCGAGATGGAGCATTGTGAGTGTGGGGCCCAACCGCGTGAATTGTTTCACGTGAACGAAGCCGCGTGAAGTTTGACGCGTGACCCAAGGCACACCCGAATCATCAATATATATAAGCCTTTTTTTAGGGTTCGGTGCAGGGAGTTAATTGGTGTGCAGGAGGTGTGCGGCTGCAAGAGATTTTGTGATTTTTTTTTCGGCTGCGACTTTTTCCTCGGCTTGGTGCAAGTACGAAGTGCAGAGGGTTTTTGGCGGCTGCAGGAGAAAAAGTGTACAATCCTTTTGTGCTTTTGTAGAGAGATATTGTGAGGAATTTGAGAGTTTGTTTGAGGGTTTAGATTGAGTGATTGTAAACCCTAATTATAATCTCTCCCTCTAATAGTTGATCTCCCCCTCCTTGCCCCGTGGACGTAGGCAATTTGCCGAACCACGTAAAATTGGTTGTACTGCTATTTGTGTGTTTGTAATAGCTTTTTAGGATCCCTCGACAGGTGAGTCCTAGAACTGATGAGAGGAAGAGCCGATATCTCACTTTGATGAGATATTCACTTCAGATTCTTGTTTCCTTGGTGAGACGGGAATTCTTATTGCGACCTGACAATCTTGTTGTGCTGCCGAAGTGCTGCTGAAATTTCCGCTGCGCGCAACAGTATATGGCTCAAGTATACGGTAGGTTCGGGAAGGGAGCCGCTACAAGCACACCCTCGGGTACACCTCCGGTCATATCCCCTCTCTATCTATAGTGCAAGGGGCTCCACTTGAGATTTTTAAAAAAAATCTCAAGTGGGGCCCCCTGCACTGTAGATAGAGAAGGGGTGTGGTCGGAGGTGTATCCGATGGTGTGCCTCTATCATTTCTGGTTCAGGAATGATGTGCAGTGTTCTACACGTCATCCGTCCTCTCAAAATCTGGAGTATATACTATTGATGAATGCACATGGCGATTGTTGGAAATCACGTTACATGCAAAAATAAACGGTGAATATCCCTCTATTACTTATATATAATAAAAAATTTGTGATACTTATAAAGTTATAAAATTATGAGAACACAGAAGTACACAAAACAGTCTCATGTGTCTTATATTATTTTAATATAAAATTAGAGTTCTATATAATATGTTTTTTTTCTATCCATGATTAGAATTTTTATCAAATTAAATCTATTCATAATTAGCAAAATTTTAATTATAGTTAATTTTTAGTGATAAAAAATTGATAGTATTATTTTTAATTTTTTAGTTATCCACAACTAAGAAAAACTAATAATAACATTTTTCATTCTCGTCTCTTTATGTAAAAGGAAATGATTAGTGGTTTACTATTAGTCTTACATTTCAAAAAGTCGTTAATTATATGGCTTTCTTTAATTTTTTAAAAGATAAAATTCACTAAACCTTTAATGAGTTTAACCGTTTACCATTAAGCCCACAAATATTTTGAAATCTCTGATAAGTTTTGAAACTTCATAAAGCTACCAAAACATTATGATTTTTAACACTTAACCCATGAGGGCAATAACTATAAATATACACTAACAAACATTATCCTCGAAGGCCAATATATACCTCTCGAATCATTCCTATTTGCAAATTAGCCCATAAATATACAAACAACTCCTAAAAATAGCCCTCTAAAAGATATGAAACTACAAACAATCTTTGGAAATATCTTAAATTTATAAAAAAAAACCCTTTAAATTCTAAAGATTTTGAAGAATCATTTAAAAAATCTAAAAATTATTAAGCACGCCTTTAAATTCAAATTATAGACCCCCCCACCCACCCAAAAAAAAAACAATAAAAACAACAAATAGTTCTCTTAAAAATACAAATGTTACAAAAAAATATCTTAAAAATCTAAAATTGCACAAATTCGATAAAAAAATCTAACAAACTAAAAATTCAAATAATACAAATAACTACCATAAGCTTTTGAATACTACAAATAACTTATGGCAAAAAAAAATTATAGATATACACTTTTAAATTTTCAAAAAGTTCAAAAAGTATATTGAACCATAAAAATAATTAGAAACCATTATTAGGGATTTTCTACCAAAAGTTATTAGGGGTTAAGTGACAAAACTAAAAACCTATTAGATTTTTTTCCAAAATTTATTGGGGTATGTTGGTCATTCGATGTAATGCTCATGAATTTTTGATACTAGTTAAAATAATTTAATTATTTTTTTAAGAGTATTTGTATTTTCTTGATTTTCTAGAATTTTCTACGATTTAAAAGTCCAAATTTTATATTTATTTAAATAATTTTGATATTTATAAATTAACTTAGTGCAGTAAAAACTTTTGAATTAATCCGTTGTGTCATGGTTTCTATTACGTATTATTTTGTATAATCCGTTGTGTTATTATTACTATTACGTATTATTTTGTATAATACGTTGTGTGATTATTATTACTATTACGTATTATTTTGTATAATCTGTTATATTAGGTAACTAGTACGTATTATTTTGCAAATAATTTTTCATAATTATTTAATTTAATATGTAATTAATTATTATTTTTTATTTAATATTTTTGTTATAACCCTAACATTATATATATTTTCTTTTTTTTGTTTTCCTTCTCCTATTTGATCTTATTCCTCTCTCTCTTCTCTCTCCTCTCTCTCTTTCCTCCGTGGCCAAGCTCCAAGTGCAACCGCCCCTCTCCTACCTCACCAACATCATCACCGTACCGCCCTTCACTCGACAACCCCATCTCCTCCAAGCCACAGCCCCACGCCGAACTCGGCCCCGTCTAACCGCTCTCCTCTTCTAACTCCGACAGCCTCCCCTTACGCTCCGCCGAGCCGCTTCCCCGTTCTCCGACTCCTCCCCTCCTTCTTCTCCGACCAGCCGTGCCCCCAGCCCATCTCCTCTCCCCACGTTCCCAGATCAGCGTCACCGAAACGGCGAGAAACGAGCCCGAATAGCGAGCAGAAAACAGCAGCCTTGTGCCGACTTCACACGCACTTTTCAATCACCTCTGATCTCTGTTTCCACCGATTTCTTCTTTGGTGAGTAGCCCTCGATGTTTCCTATCATCTTCAATTTGTATCACACTTTAACTCACTCTATATCACTCTCAGTATCTTCCGAAACATCGCTCGACGACAAGCAGTTCGTAGAAAACAGCAGCGCTGTGCCGACTTCGCACGCTTTTTTCGGCCATTTTCGGTCTCCGTTTCCACCACCGTCTTCACCAGTGTATAGTCCTTTATATTATCTATCACACAGTATCTCCCTCTCATTTGCGCTCATTTCCTACCTCTTTTTATATCATTTTGAATATCGCTAGTCGCTACTAACACCACCCTTTTTATATTCTAACCGATTGACTTTTCGACGAGCCGCAGAACCCGTTGTGACCCGTACAGCCTCCCTGATAACCCCACTACCCTCTACGACATCCTCGACAATAACCTGAGGCAAGACCCCTATTCCCGGTTATCTATTCATTACAATATTATATTTGTCTTAAATTAATTATGTGCAAGATCTCGCTTCTCCTTATTATCGTTACAATATTTACATAAGTTATTAACTATATACGTAGATTTGATTATGATATTTTGCGTGGGTTGTTGGTGAATGATGTTAAGTATTATTATGGTAGGTTATTTGTGAATTGATAAAATTTATGAGATAATAATTAAAAAAGAAAAATAGAAATAATTTATAAAAAATAAAAATAGTTACTGTTCATATAAAATAATAAATAATAATAATAATATATTTTAAACATTATTTTAGAATACTTATTATGAATTAAAAAAAATTATTTTGTGTAAAAAATCATTTTAGAATATTATAATAATTTAAAATAAACTGGTTTAGAAATTATTATTTTTTTGGAATTTTTAAAAATTTTTAAACTTGTGTTTGATGGTTGTAGACCGTGATATTTCATGTGTAAAGCAACCACGGATTTTAAATTCCTTTTTAACCGTTGTTATATTAGATGTTACCAAGTTGCTGATATTTTTATGAGAAGTTTAGAGGTTCGAATAGCAAGATATTGATAAAATCAGCTTGCATGCATAATTATACTGTTCATAGTTACTATTCATGTTTTACGATATTATTTTAATATATTTGACATGGCATAATGTTATTGTATAGAATTAGTTATATTTATTTAATGTTCCTTGCTGTAATTGAGAACCATTAGTAGTTCATGACTTAGGGGCCTCGTGCATCATGAACAGACTTAGTGACATGTGTGGGTGCATTGACTGAATTTAGGAGGTGAACCAGAGATCTAGTGTGGATTATGTTGTTGACTTAGAAAAGCGAGAAGAGCTGGGATGGGAAAGTCTTTGTTCATGTGATCGGATGTGGCTGTTGATGTATCTTCCAGGCTCGCACCAGTGGTTGGTGTCGCCACTGGGGTTGGTTTGTAGGGCCAAAGTGAAGTGTTAACGTCACTTTGGTCAGTGGGAATTTATTTCGTCATGCGAGTTTTGGTTGAGTTTGGACCAGGCAAAAAATGGTTTACGTGTAGTCCTCTGGCCGCATGTGTAGCGGGATTGGGTGCACGTAGGGGATTTGTGAACAGTCAGTTATTCGGTAACATAAACGTTGACTCTATGTGAGATGTGGACCAGTACCCTATTATAGGATAGTTAGTTGTATGACCTAGATTACCGATTGATTTTAGATTCTTCTGATCGTTATTATAGTGGTGGATATCATTTAAATTATTAGAATTTTAATGCCATGTTTCTATTATTATTACTGTCATTGCACGGGTCATTCGACCATTTCATTCTTCCATATGGGATCTTGCCATGTGCCATGCACGCTGACGTACACCTGTTTTCTCTGGTGTACGTCAGATTTAGAGGACGAACAGGTTTAGTATGATGATGCATTAGAGCCGGTGTATACCTAGTCGGAGTGTCTTCCAGATGGAGCAGAAGGACAAACAAAAGCCTAGTCTTTTTCTTTTTGTAGTAGTTGATGAACGCTAGATCTCTTTTACAGTACTTTTCTTTAGTCTAGTGTTGGATTTAGTTTTTTTAGCAGTACTTTCCTTTTATTCTAGACTATGTATTTTCATATTGTAGTTGGACCGTTTTGTAATAAGGGCATCTTTGACCCGTATTTTATGTCTCAGATGATCTACTATCTACTTTTGACGATATGTCTATTTTCTATTCTGGATTGTTTATTATATTCTTACTATTTATGATTGGAACCAGTGAATGATATTATTTTGCTTGACGCTTAGCGTATTAGATTAAGAAAAAATGGGTTACTATTTATTTCTTCTCAATCTAATACATCACGAACTTGTTCGCGTCCCGTCTCTTGGGTATTTCGGGAAGCGGTGTGTGGCAGTTATTTATGGTGGCCCATGCTAGTCCCGGTCCTGAATTTCCACTAGTAAGAATATATTGGACAATTTAGATACATATCATATCTCATTCGTAAGACTACAATTAAGCCATTATCCTATTATCTTAATAACTATGATTTAGTTCATACTTTTCTCAATTTTAGTTTTTGATTTTAACCTTAGTTTTCCTTTTGATCCTCGTTTTCCATCAGAACCATGGTGGGTACGCGTGGCTATGGAAACCCGTCTGGTAGCAGTGTCCTACCGCCTGAAGTGGACCGAACCAACTCCTGGCGATGATTCAAGGATTGGTTACTAATCCGTAGTATTTGGCTAGGCACTTGAAGCAGGAGCCTCAACACCAGCCTCCCATGTGTTAGGGAATTCCGATACATACGACCCCCTTCCTTCTCTGGTGCTGAAGGACCTCTAGCAGCAGAGGAGTTCTTGAAGGTTACCGAGACCATCCTCATGGTAACTCATAATGCTCCTGTAGATTGGGTGCATCTTATGGATATCCTGCTCACTGATACCGCTCAGATCTGGTAGGCAGCTGAGAAGATCCATCTTAAGAGGCCAATCCTGTGGGAGACGTTCACAGAGCGCTTCAACAGGAAGTATTTACTCAGTCAGCCCAGGATGAGCTTCTACGTAGATTTGTCAAACTCTAGTAGGGAGGTCGATCAGTTGATGAGTATGAAGCCGAGTTCTCTTCCCTAAATCGATATGCTCCGCACCTGGTTACGGACCCTACTATTAGGAGGCATCAGTTCCAGAAGGATCTGGATAAGTATATCAGGTTTGCTTTGGCTGGTAGAGCACTTGCAACTCATGACGCGGTGCTGGATGCAGCACGCAAGATCGAGAGTGTAAAGAAGGAACCTGAAGACCCGCATGTGATTCAGAGCAGGACACCAGTAGCTCCAGCGAGGAATGCCGAGCGTACCCCTCAGAGGAAGCAGTAGAATCCGTAGAGGCAACAGTATTCTCAGCATCAGCCATTTCCTCAGGGTCACCCCTATCAACGCCCTGGAGTGCAGACTTGCGGCCAGTGAGGGATCACTGTAATGGCACTCAAACACTAGACGGGGGGGGTGTTGAATAGTGTTTATGAAATCTAATGCGAAAACTTTAAATTTCAATAAAATAATATCACAAAGAGTAAGAAAGATCAAACCAATGTGTAGGCAATCACAGAAAATTGTATACGCAAACACAAGGATTTATACTGGTTCGGTCCTCCAGACCTACATCCAGTCCCCAAGCCCCGCTTGAGATTTCTCCACTATTTCCACTTGCAAACCGCAAGCACTTGCAACCCGCAAGCAAACAGTACTGTTCGCGGGAAAATTTGTGCCTTTCTTCATTGATATCATTGCCATCTTAATAACTGTTTATCGGTTACAAAAGATCCGGTCTTTTTATAAGATCCGGTTACAATGAAAATCAAAAATAAGAAAAAGAAAGATTACAATTTATTTCCTTTTATGTCGAACGAATCGCGAGCTCCTGTTTTGCGGTCACTCGCTTTGTGTGGGTTCTTTGCCTGCGCCGGGGTT
>BQKN01057684.1:0-10066 GCA_022839385.1 Asparagus kiusianus | reverse complement strand
CATATTTATTTCCTTTCATGCATATATCTTTTTTGTAAATTGTTTGTCATTATCAAAAAGGGGGGAGATTATTGGCCTTCTTGTTTTAATGATGATTTATAAACAATTTACATCTAATATTATTTGTCTAGTGTTTGTGTTTTATATTTATTCTAGGCAAACAATAAGTTAGAGGATGGATGGAATTGCACATTTACGATCATATCCAATGGAGGTTGGCGGAATAGTGGAGTGAAGCCTTGCAATCAAGTTAAAGATCTAATTATAAGCTTCTTCCAAATTTACCAAGTTGGACTACAATAAAGATCAAGATCAAGCTTGGGTAATAGTTAGTTTAGGTTTTTATTATGTGTGTTAGTACTTTAAGCTTAATATTTTACACACATATTTTATTGGTTTCCTTGTAATATATGTAGTCATATATATATAACACAAGTTTTGATTTTTATGTCTATAAATATGAAATTACATATTTTATATTTATTATTGTGATTTGGTTTAACTACTTAGATATGAAACAAATATATTTTCATATACATACTCATATGTTTTATTTTCTATTGTATTCTTAGTTTTTGGACTTAACAATAATCATATACATATTTTATTAAGTCTACATAATCATTGTGCAAAGTTTCAAAACATGGTTTAGCCTAAATGTCAAAATTCATATGTTTACATTTTCGTGTTTTGGACTATTTTACAAAATGATAATATTTCTCATTTGGAAAGTCGTTTTTGTAAACCAGTTTTTGTAGCATATTTATTATCATATCTACAATCATTTCGCAAAGTTTTTATATTTTTTTGAATTTAATTGATATTTTTAAACAGTGTTTTAAAATCAGAAAACTATTCAAAACTTTAAAATTTCATATATCAGTTCACGGTCGACCGCTACGGTCGACCGCGCCTGAGTCTTTTTCATAGTGGGCAGCAGAGACTTTCACAGTCGACCGCCGCGGTCGACCGTGAGCTCGAGATTTCCCACGGTCGACCGTCACGATCGACCGTCACGGTCGACCGCCGAAGTCTCTGGAGCTTTTCCTGTTGTTTTTGTTGCTCGCGGTCGACTGCCGCGGTTTATCCCAACGGCTCTTTTGGTACAGAATCAGATTTCTGATTCTTAGGCTGTTTGGTCTTTTCCTTTGGGGTTTTTGCTGTTGCTTCCTCTTCCTATATAAACCCCCAAACCCCCTTCTATTTCAGCAACCAATGGGATGTTTTAAACATGTTTATAAAAGTTTTAACAGGGGTTTAAGTTTGGTTTAAAGCTGTTTGGTTGGTTCACAAGTAGAGGAGATCATCTACATTGTTTGAGCTTCATTTTAATCCTCCTCTCCATCTTGTCTTGCAGAGAAGAATTCTTAAACTCTATTTCTAGCTATTTATTGTTTTGTTCATAATTTCTATATGCTAGATTTTAATTGAGTTTAGTCGTTTTGATTTTCTCATTGCTTACACACACAACCATTGAGCTTATTGTATTTACATTCATAGTATAATTTGGGTTGTGGGGAGTTGTAACAATTGAGTGTGAGCTTTCATTGTGTTCTCATCCATAGTAGAGAACAAACATTTATTGTATTGAGCCTAATTATGAGGATCACTTTGTAATACACTTGTACACCGAGAGAAGTGTGTGGCGAGAGTCGGGGATCGTCCCAAGAAGAGTGGCGAGAGTCGGGGATCGTCCCTAGGTAGAGGTTGTATCCGAGTACTTGAGGGAGACACGTCTAGTTCAACATTTGAGAGGGTGTAGAGTGGGATTGCAAGAATAATGATTGTAAAGTTTTCGGTTAGCTAGAAAACTGAGTGTGAGGTATAAATATTATTCGGGTGAACGTAGAAAACCCGGTTGTGATAGTGGATTTCTCCCCGGAAGTGGGGAGCGGAGATGTAGGACGGAAGGTCCAAACTCCGTGATCATTTGAGTGTGTTTGAGTTTGTCATTGTCGCATTTGCTTTTGCATTTATATTATATCACCAATTGTGCATTGCTCATTTTATTTCATCTACTATCTTGTTTATGTTTATTTCACCCTTGTGTTAGTTTATATATCCTTGCATATATTTTTATCATATAGGATATATCTCATTATTCATATTGCTTATCCTAACTCATATATCTTGTTGTATTTCATACTTGCTATGATAACTTATTAATTAATTTTAATTGGTATATAATCGGATTAGATTAGCATAAGACCCTAATCACCCCCCCTCTAGGGTCTAACAATTGGTATCAGAGTTTGGTGCTCTTTGATTTAAGGACTAATCGCCTTGAGTTAAAGATCCAACTTATCTTATTTGTGCTAATCTAGTTATGATTACATTTGTCTTGCTTGCATATATTCACATATATATCATGAATATAAATGTATTTCTTTTTTTTTTTGGTCAATGAAAATAGCTTTATTCATTTACCAAGTGAGAATTTGTACAATTTTCAAATCCAGGAACTAACCTGGAACACAACTTTAGAAAGAATCACAATTATATCTCTCTAATCCTATCTCTTATATGCAAAGGAAAATTTTCATTTAGTATTTTTGAGTAGATAGAAATCTTAATGGCTCGAAAAAGTATGTCAGGTTGCCTGGCTTTCTCCTGGAAAATTCGAAGATTCCTCTCACTCCATAGCATGTAGACCGATACAGCTAGAGCCATACGCTTCAATTTCTCTGTGAAATTCCTCTTCCTTTTCAAACTGTGACTGAACCAGTTAATTATGGAATCCCAGTTACAAGATTTCCAGTTAAACTTCAGCCAGTCCATCACTAGGTTCCAAACTGTGGCTGAGTACTGGCATTCAAAGAACAAATGTCTGCAGGTTTCCAGATTGCTTGAACATAATGCACACTGATTTGAAGAGATAATCCCCATACGACACAATCTATCTTGGGTTAGAAGCCTTGATTGAGCGACTAACCATAAGATAAAAGAGTGCTTAGGAATTTGAAAACCCTCCCATACAGTATTGCACCATTCAGTAGTGGGATTTGAATGTTGTAAAACTCTGTATATAGAGGAGATTTTAACTCTGCCATTCAAACTGCAACTACTAATGACATTTTGCAGCCTGCTGATAGATCCAAACCTGTTAAGCATCATATCCCTAGCTTTTATAAGCTGTTTCCAAGCCCATGAATCATGTACTCTAGCTCTCACCTGCCAGATGTTTGAATGACGCATATAGTATTCATGCACCCATTTTATCCATAGTAGATCTTTCTTGAGGTGGATCATCCACAAGAGTTTGGCAGCAGCAGCATAGCTCCATGTAGTTGCCGAATAAACTCCCAGACCACCATGAGCTTTATCCTGACAGATTTTAGTCCAAGAAACCAGAGGAATTTTATTATTCCATAGAAAATTTGAACAGAGTTTGTCAATTTTCTGTAGGACTCTTAACGGCAATATGTAGCTGCTTGTCCAGAAAATATGAATCCCCAATATCACTGACTTAATCAGCTGTAATCTCCCTGCATAGGAGAGAGTTCTCTGCTTTTGCCAGCTGAGAATTTGTTCAGTTATCTTGCTAATAAGAGGGGAACAGTCTAGCCATGATAGCCTTTTAGTAACAAGAGGCATACCCAGATATCTAACAGGCAGCATACCTTCAGGATAATTCAAATAGGAGCAGATCTGAGCTTTAATAACTTCATCAACACCACTTATATACACAGAGCATTTATTTGGATTTGTTTCTAACCCAGATACACTACTGAACTCTTGAAGACATGAGTATAGCCTTGTAATAGAACCCATATCAGCCCTTCCAAATAAAAGGAGGTCATCAGCAAAAAACAGATGGGTGATATTGAGTCTGGAGCATTTAGGATGGTGTTTATACAATCTATCATCTTTAAGAGAGTTGAGTTTTCTTGAAAGATATTCCATACCTAAAACAAATAGATAAGGGGATAGGGGATCCCCTTGTCTCAGACCTCTAGCACCCTTGAAGAAACCATGAAGTGAGCCATTTATTGATAAGGAGAACTTAGGAGTTGAAATGCACTCCATTATCCAATCAATCATGATATCCGGAAATCCCAAACCCTTCAACATATTATTTATAAATTCCCAGTTAATGGTGTCAAAAGCTTTCCTAAGATCAATATTTAAAATGGCTCTTGGTGAAGACTGCTTCCTACCATAATGTTTAATGAGTTCATGAGCCAATAGGATATTGTTAGAAATAGCTCTTCCTTTGACAAATGCACTCTGTGCATCACTGATAAGAAACCCCATCACCTTTTGAATCCTGTTAGCAATTATCTTAGTGATCACCTTGTAGACGCAGTTGCAACAAGAGATAGGCCTAAAATCAGAAGGTGTCTTTGGATTGGGTATCTTAGGCACAAGAGTGATTGATGTAGTGTTCAAGGTACCAAGCATCTTTCCAGAATAGAAGAACTCTTCAACAGCAAGAAAAAAATCCTCATTAATTATATCCCATGCTGCTTTGAAAAAGGAGGCACTATACCCATCAGGACCAGGGGCTTTATCATCAGACATGGAAAAAATGGCTTGTTTAATCTCATCCCTTGTAACAGGTAATCTCAAGCTATCGCTTTGATTTGTAGAAAGAATAGGACCATTAGAAATAACCTGATGATCAGGCTTTGCAACAGGTACAGCAGTGCCCAATAACTTTTCATAGTAGCCAATGAATTCAGCAATAATTTCATTCATGTCAGTCAGTCTGATTCCATCTTCAGTGTATAAGGACAGAACTCTATTTTGATGTCTCTTTGCCTTCATGATTGAATGAAAGTATTGTGTGCATTTATCCCCATGGATACCCCATTTGATATTAGCTTTTTGTCTATAAAAGGATGTTTCACAATTAACCAATCTAACATATTTTGCAAGACAATCCTTTTCTCTAGAAATCAGTTCAGGGTTGAAGAGATCAGAGTTCAGTTGATGTTGAATCACATTAAGATCCTCTTTAGCCCTAAGCACTTGTTCACTTATATTCATAAAATTCCTTTTGTTCAGATCCTTCAAAACATGCTTGAGCTTCTTAAGTTTTGTATGAAGCTTATACATCTGATAGCCATTAACATCTTGCTCCCATATGTTCTTGACAGTTTGAAGAAAATCAGGATGAGTACTCCACATTTTAAAGTATTTGAAAGGCCTTTTCCCCCCAAAATCTTCCTGTCCTATCATGATTAAAGCAGGAGAATGATCTGAACAGTTAGGCACTAAGAATTTAACTTGACTTGATGTATACTGATTAAGCCAATCTTCATTTATCAGGACTCTATCAAGCCTACTCCATATCCTTGTATCAGGTTGTTGTTTGTTACACCAGGTGAAAAAACATCCTGTGGTTTTTATATGCACAAGCTGGCAAGCAGATATGAAATTCTGAAAATCCACAAAATCAGAATCAGATAGAAGTGTACCTCCAATTTTCTCATCATTTTTAACAACTGTGTTGAAATCACCCCCAATAATCCATGGTCCATTTACTTGCTGCTTGAAGGCTATTAGATCCTGCCAGAGTTCCTTTCTTCCAGTCATGTCATTGAATGCATACACAACTGAGATAAGACATGATAACCTGCCATCTTTTGATTCAATTTCACAAGTTATGAATTGATTTGAGGAGGATATCAGTTGTACAGAGAGTATATCACTATCCCAAAGAATCAAAATCCTTGCTTTATTAGCATTATGAGCATTTGAGATCCAGCTCCAGTTTTTTGTCACTTTTTTTGCAATGCACTGCATCTTATTGATATCCACTTTTGTTTCTAAAAGAGCCAAGAAAGGAAGCTTGTACTGATGAATAAATTGCTTTATAATCTGATGTTTAGAGGATTTGTTGAATCCTCTAACATTCCATATAGCCAAATGCATTAAAATCCAGATCCACCCCTATCCATGTTAGAGGGGTCTAAGATATGATCCTGGAATATCAGAGGGGAGAAGTGTGAAGCTTGAATGTAGGACACCCCTGTCTCAATTGCTTTTGAAGTTGATCTTCTTTCATAATTTTCTCTATTAATACTAGAGAAGCCAGTACCATTCACACCAGGAGAAATTGCATTCCTTACTGCTTGCATAATGTGAGTTGCATTGCTCCCTCTTACAACTACAGGAGATTTCCCAGTAGGCTCCCTTGATATACAGGTATCAGATGTTTGCATTCTATTATCAATAACTGTGTTACTTCCTCCTATAGCAGAATCCTTCCCATTTAGATCTTCAGCAGGAATTTGTTGTGCACGTGCACCAACAGGAACATGTGGCTTAGCAACAGGAACCCATATTTTCTTACCAACTTTCCTTCGGCATTGATCTGTCATATGGCCAATAACATTACATGTATCACACCACCTTGGCTTCAGCTCATATATTACTTTTTGAGTAAAACTCACACCATCAGGTCCCTTAATAGTAAGGTGATCAGGAAGGGGGGATTTTAGTGGCAGTATAACTTCTAGAAGAACTCTAGCATATGACAATCTTTGCCTTGTTGCTGTGAGTTTATCAGTGGTGATTGGCTTCCCTATGATACTTGCTACTTTGCTAATCCCAGTAGGGGTCCATAAGTTCAGTCTTAGATTTGGGAGTTGAATCCACATAGGGTAACAATAGTCCTGCATTTTTTCGATATCAGCATCTATAGTCCATGGCTTAAGTACCAAAGGCCTAGCCCCAAAAAACCAAGGACCAGCTTCCAAGATGTCTCTCATATATTTTTCAGATTGAAATTCAAATAGGAATACCCCCTGTTTGATTAAATGAACTTTAGGAATAGAAATTTTTCCCCAAACTTTATTGACATATGATTCCATAGATTTGAATCTAACATTAAGCCCAATTACGTGACCAATTAGAGCAAACTTCCAGTAGTCTTCTCCTTCACACCATTCCTCCATAGAAAAAGTTACAGCATTATCTGGAGCTGGCGGTATAAAATTCAGACTCAAACCATTTCCACACTTTCTGTTATCAGTAAACAGACTAGCATAGGATTTTTGAGGAGATTTCTCAAGATTTTCATCAATTCTCTTGGATGAGAGATCTGAATCATCGATAGCTTCTACTCTATCCAGATCAGCTTCCTCATTCATAGATCTATCATTACTATCTAGATCTAGAATTCCATCATCTTCCAGAGCAATATTCCCTGTTAAATCATCTTCTTCAACCTCATCAGCCCAAAGAGGAGGGGTAGGAGATTTACCTAGTTGCCGAGAGAATAGGAGGCCAGATCTCAGCGAAGGCGGCTGCGGATCTGATAGAGGCTTGGATTTAGCAATAATCTCCTTCATCAGCATCTTCTTTTTAGCACCTTTAGGACCTGTGCTCTCCATCTCTACAACTGAGCTCGATGAAGCTTCCTCATCATTCAATCCTACTGTTACATTGGAAATAGGGGGATAAGCAAAGATTGAATCTCGGATCTCATTGCTAGTAGATCTCCTCTCGCTACTCTTCTTCTTCTTCGCCATAGAAAAACCAGGCGGAGGTGCACGTTAGCAGGGAAATTTTCGCCTGCTAATGTGCGCCATTCAGACAGCCCAAAGCGTACATATGTTAGTACAAATAGATATCATTAAGATAACTAATTAATTATATCAGAGAAATCATCGATGAATTATCATAAAGCACCTGATGTTACTTGTTTAATAATTGCACATATATTGCTGAATTATTGTGAAGCACCTGACGTTTCTTTGTTTATTGTGTATTTATTAAGGAATACATAAAAAGATAGGTCTGCATGCAATGCATTGTGGTTTTGCTAGCACTCATTTGTGATTGCTACAGGTGATTGTTCAGTGCCTTCTTCTGTTAATTTGTACTCATGCCCATTACATTGTTATTTGTGAAATTAATTTTATATAGGTTGGTCTAAGAACTTTGCACTTTTTTAATTGGAAAAGTAATTAACAAATAATGAAACAATTAGGAAGGGGGGTCTAATGTCATACTCTGATCGGGTTCAAATCATGAGAAAAATCTGTGACTACCTGCCGAAAATCACTGCCTAGTAGGTTTATGATTAGTAAACCTAAGCTGGTTGAGTCATAATGTATAGCTTCCAACTAGTAGAGCATCAACCAAGAAACCTTGACTTAGTGGTAAAAAAAAAGTCCTGTATCCGTGGATATACATGTATCAATATTTGTCGGTATGGATATGGATACTAAATGCCTATACTCAATATACGTATACATATATGGTTATACTATAAAATATCTGGATCAAAATTCGAAATATCTGAATATATGTTAATCTTACTGTTGCAATTGTTTTGACCATTAGGTGTATTCGAGGTTAATTTCGATGATCTAGAAATATATTCTTAGCTTTTTAGATATGACAAACATATTCATTCATTGGCTAGCTCTTTTGTATCATATGGTCTATATTTTTTTTAATCTTATCTAGTTTTCTAATATTCATTTTGCTATTCGCATGTATTTTCTTTCATTTGATTTGTGTCTATATACGGATATAAATATAAGTTTTCCTTACAGATGTTGGCCTTCTTGTTTTGATGATGTTTAACAAACAATTAACTTCTAATGTTGTTTGTCTAGTGTTTGTGTTTTCGTATTTATTCTAGGCAAACAACGTTGTTGGAGGATGGATGGAATAGAGCTTCAACGATCATATCCAAAGGAGGTTGGCGGAATGTCGGTGAAGCCTTGCAATTCAAAGTTAAAGATCAAGTTCAAGCTTCATCCGCGAGATTACCAAGTCAAGCTAAATTGAAGATCAAGATTGCTTGGGTAATTTAGTTTAGGAGTTTGTATTATGTGTGTTAGTACTTAAGCTCAATCATATACACACATACATGTTTTGGTTTTGTATATATATAGTTATATATATACATATATGTTTTGGTTTGA
The DNA here is from genome assembly GCA_022839385.1 of Asparagus kiusianus. NCBI lineage: Eukaryota > Viridiplantae > Streptophyta > Magnoliopsida > Asparagales > Asparagaceae > Asparagus > Asparagus kiusianus. Next base: position 1,181 of record BQKN01057684.1, on the reverse strand, counting down.
TAGTTTTTAAGTTTTACTATGAAACAATTGAATATAATTAGAAAACATATTTTTGTTTCATACTTATATGCATATATATGAATTCATCAATATCAATTTTAGTTAGTTCAATGAAATCATGTTTTAGTGCATTATATGTGTATTTTGATAAAATACTACATTCGTTGTTTATAGACTTTATAACAATAGTTTACATTTTTCTTCAAGTCTATAAAATCATTTTGCAAAATCTCAAAAGTTGGTTTAGGTCAAAACATCAAACTCATATGTTTACATTTTCGTGTTTTGGACTATTTTGTAAAATGATGATATTTTTCATTTAGGAAGTTCTTTTTGGAAACCAGTCATTGTAGCATGTTTATTATCATGTCTACAATCATTCCTCAAAGTTTTACATTTTTTGGAATTTATTTGATATTTTTAAACAGTGTTTTAAAATCAGAAAAACAGTTTTCAAAATCAGATTTTCATGTATCAGATTTCGGTCGACCGATCCGGTCGACCGCTCATATGTTCAGCCGTCAGTGGGCAGCAGAGAGTTTGTCGGTCGACCGGTTCGGTCGACCGAGAGCTCCATCGGTCGATCGCAGGAATTTTCGGTCGACCGCCAATAGATCCGTTGGTTCCCAACGGCTATTTTTCTGAGCTGTTTTCTGGGGGCTCTTCTGTCTTTTGCTTGGGGTTTTTGTTGGGATCTTGAGTGGGTATAAATACCCCATTGCTGATCTCTTTTTTGACGAATGAAAAGAAGGTTTTAAACAAGGGTTTAAGTGTGTTTAAGGGTTTGTTTTGTTTGTAAAGAAGTTTTCACAAGTGGCGGAGATTATCTTCTTGTTTGGGCTTCAATCTCCATCTCTCCATCTTGTTATCAATTGAGAAGTTTTCTAAACTCAAATTCTAGCTTTACATTTATATACTTGTTTGATTATCATTGCTCTTAAGCTAGATTTTATAGTTGAGTTTAGTTGAATTGATTTTATTTACTCATTGTTACACACACCCACTTTGAGCTTATTGTATTTGCACTCATAATATATTTGGGGTTGTGAGAGTTGTAACATTGAGTGTGAGCTTTCATTGCATTCTCATCCATAGTTGAGAACAATCAATTATTGTATTGAGCCTAATTGTGAGATCACTTTGTAATACACTTGTACATCGAGTGAGGAGTGTGTGGTGAG
>BQKN01057678.1:0-10675 GCA_022839385.1 Asparagus kiusianus | reverse complement strand
TTGTGAATTAATTTTAATTGGCATTTAATCGGATTAGATTAGCATAACACCCTAATCACCCCCCCTCTAGGGTCTAACAGCAATAACACGTTTCACCATCACAACTACTATCTCTCTAGTGGAATCAACAACAGGTGTAGGTACAAGGCAAGTAAAAAGGTAAATCAACAATACTGGATGAAATTATAGGACATAACACATCTCACCAACAAAATAAACTGAAGTACAAAACCAAAGTCTGAAATGAATAAACTGGAGTTCTTAACAAGTCTCAAATACAATAAGTCTGAGTAAAAGAAATAAGGCACACGGCCTTTACAACTTCTAGAATAAACTCTCAAATGTCTAAACCAAAAAGTCTACAGTGGAGCTCCAAAAGAAAAATATGTCTAAAGTAGACAGCTGACACTAAAGTGCATCGCTATCAACCTGCGGCACTCCGTGCTCCTGGCTCGTGACCTGAAAGGGGGAGGGACAACGAGCGTCAAAGCGCTAGCGAGTAACATCACAACCAACCTCAAGGGAAAAGGGCTCGTTGTATAAGAAAATACAGATAATATATAATAGATCTAAAATCGTAGATCTTACTAAGGAGGGTTTTAGTATTTAGAGGTTTATAATACGAGAAAAGGTACGTCGAGTGAAATAATCCAAACAAGGAAACCCTCATGTATATACCTTATATCTCAAATTATATAAACTCCTGAACACTAAACCCAAGGTTCTGGTACTGTAACAAAATAGAAGAAAAACAACAAACACCAGAGTGTAAAAACTGTGCTACGACATAACCAACATGAATATCATGTTACTACTTACAAGAATATCATGCCAAAATCTACATAAGTGTTACACCAGAATCTACATAGTCATACTGTCGTGAACTGCTGTATAATAGGTACATACAGGATTAAGAACTATGTCCGATATAATAACTAACTATTATAGTTTTCCAACTCATGGAATAATGGCAAATGTCCAACACGAGGACTGAGAGGGATTATAGTCCAACACGATGACTTTTATGGATTATAGTCCAACACGAGGACTGTGGAAATAATAAAAGAGCGCCATAACTCATGTAGTGAAATCTGCTCATCAATCTCACAACCAAAATAGTATATAAGTCCCAAATTTACACCCCGGGTCATCTATCATGCATGGACACATAGTGGGGCTAATTACCATGGTCAGATAATCCAAACAAACCCCCAAATAGGAGTAAAAATACTCGAATACACAAAAACTGGAAGTCTGCTACAGAGGGTTCGGCGGTCGACCGATCCGGTCGACCGAACCCTGAGACCAAAACTTGGCGGTCGCCCGCTTGACATTTCGGTCGACCGACCAGACGTCGTGGTCGACCGAATTGAAGTCGCGGTCGACCGGAAAGATGTCGCGGTCGACCGAAACGACGTCGCGGTCGACCGGAACCCTGACACGAGCTCAGCGGTCGACCGCGTCGGTCGACCGCCGAGCGGACAGAACCCAACCTGGGTTTTCTGTTAGCTGCTAAACCTGGAACAAAAACTTGCTATAACATGGGTTTTGATGAATTTGGGATCATACTGAAAATACACAACAAATTCCCAAGCTTGAAATCTATATTTCCATAATTTTAAATCCATGAGAAACAAATCCATTTAATAGCTGTAAAGATGTTTTAAACTCTTTTTAGGCAAAAACTCAGATCTAGATCTTCTTTAACAGAACATGGGTGAGTTTTTTAAAACATATAAAGTCCCAAATCCATATTCTATGACATAGTAGGCTATTAACTATACAAAAATACGAATTTGGCTCCATAAAACCAATAAAAACTCAGTTCTTGACATTTAAATCAAAAGGGGTGGGGGTTGGGCGAGAAATTACTCGCCTTGGGTGCTGAGGAAAGCCCTAGATCTGAAATAGGTTGATCCCCTTCGCTGGAAATCCCAAATCCCGCTGAAAATCTTCTAAACTGCTCCCAGATCACCAAAAGAGAGGATTAGGGTTTAAGGGAAGAGAGAGGGGGCTAGGGTTTACGTTTGAGGTGGGGAAAGACTCTCCTGGGTTGAGTTGGTATAAATACCAACTCCTCAACCCGACCCGAAACCCAGTAGCCCAAAAACTAAAACCCGAAACCAAACCTGGCAACCTCTCTGATCGCTGATCGGTCGACCGCGCCGGTCGACCGCGTCGGTCGACCGCGCCGGTCGACCGCGTCGGTCGACCGATCAGCACAAAAATGCTTGCTGATGGCATTTTACATGCTGGCCATATATCACTCGATTTCTCTCACTTATATACACCTGTTGGGTTCCCAAACACTGATAAACATATATATCTTATGTTTATATGGTTATTCATCACAAGGGAATAATTTACTATTGATAATTCACACATATATATACATATATACTATAGAAATTTTCGGGATTTTACATTCTTCCCCCTTAAAAGAATTTCGTCCTCGAAATTCGGAAATCATACGAACTTTGCAATATGAACTCTTATATAACTTTATAGAGATATTTACACTTAACGATCTAAAATGATAATATTCTCGCTCAAATCCTAATCTAGTGGAACTAGTACATCGGGTGAAAAATCCAAACAAGGAACCCCCCATATATATACCATGTGTTCCAAAAGATTAAAATTTAAGCGAAAGTATCCTCATTATAGCGTTAAATGTAAACATAACCAAGGGTATGCACATAAGTTAAGACATGTAATCAAAACAAGAATTTATTTACCTGCTCAATCAAGTGTGGGTAGTCACGACGCATGTCCTCTTCGCGCTCCTAAGAAATCTCCTCAATGCCTCCTCGGTTCCACTGAACTTTCACCAAGGGAATTACCTTGTTTCTAAGCCTCTTGTCCTCTTTGGCAAGAATGCGAACCGAAATCTCAATAGTAGTCAAATCATCCTGAAGCTCAATCTCCGGTGCATCCAATACTCGCTGCTGCTCCTCATCATGCAAGTGCTTCTTAAGCATAGAAATATGGAACACGTTGTGTATACTAGACATAGATGCGGGGAGATCTAGTCTGTAAGAGACGGCTCCAATGCGCTCTAGAATCTGGAAAGGTCCAATATATCTCGGTGCAAGCTTCCCTCGCCGCCCGAATCGCTGCACGCCTTTCATAGGCGATACCTTAAGCATGACTAAATCTCCGATCTAAAACTCTAGGGGTATCAGCCTCTTATCTGCATAGCTCTTCTGCCGGCTCTGAGCGGCTAGAATCCGCTCCCTGATCAAGGCTACCTTCTCAGTAGTCTGCCTCACTAGCTCTGGCCCAAGCATCAAGCTGTCCTCCGGCTCGGCCTAACATATCGATGACCTACAATGTCTCCCATACAATACTTCATACGGGGCCATACCGAACGTCGCTTGATAACTATTGTTATAAGCGAACTCTACCAGTGGAATATGATCCTCCCAACTGCCTTGGAAGTCAATGACGCATGCGCGCAACATGTCTTTCAACACCTGATTCACCCTCTCCGTCTGGCCATCTGTCTGGGGGTGGAATACACTGCTATAAGATAGCGTGCTGCCGAATGAGTTCTGGAAACTCCTCCAAAAGTGGGAAGTGAAAACCGATCCTCGATCCGACACGATCGTGTCCGGAACTCCGTGGAGTCGAACTATCTCCCGAATGAAGATCTTCGCATAAGCCTCGGCTGTATAAGTGGTCCTCACCGGAATAAAATGTGCTGACTTCGTCAACCGGTCCACTATCACCCAAACTGAATCATTCTCCTTCTTCGACTTCGGCAACCCCACAATAAAATCCATGGAAATATCTGCCCACTTCCACTCCGGAATAGGCAAAGGCTGAAGGGTCCCTGCTGGTCTCTGGTGCTCTGCCTTCACCTGCTGACAGGTAAAACATCTAGCCACATAATCTGCAATCTCTCTCCGCATACCACTCCACCAGAATCGCCTCTTCAGGTCCTTATACATCTTGGTAGTTCCTGGATGTACTGTGTACCGAGTACGGTATGCCTCATCAAATAAATCTTTCTTCAGCTCTGCACTGGCTGGCATAACCAATCTACCCTTCATCCGTAAACCTCCATCCTCTCCAATGGTCCAATCAGTCTTAGGCTCTTTGGAAATCTCTCCCTTACGGGTTTGAATCCAAGAGTCCTCCAACTGAGCTCTGACAACTCTGTCACTCCAAGATGGCTGCACTGACATAGCTCCCAAGAATGCACTGGTTCCTCCAATCTCGGGTTTAAAGTCAAACTGGCTAAGAGTGATAAGATCTCTGTGTAATGAACACCTCAAAGCCGCAACCGATGTCGGCGCTTCCTACTCAAAGCATCTGCTATGACGTTCGCCTTCCCTGGGTGATACTGAATCGCGAACTCGTAGTCCTTGATAAACTCAATCCACCTCCTCTGCCTCTGATTGAGTTTCTTCTGAGAAAAGAGGTACTTCAGACTCTGATGGTCTGTGAATAGCTCAAACTGTACTCCATACAAGTAGTGCCTCCATGACTTTAGTGCAAACACCACGGCTGCTAACTCTAGGTCATGAGTGGGGTAGTTCTGCTCATGCACCCTCAACTACCATGAGATATAGGCTACTACCCTCTGAGTCTGCATCAATACACCTCCTAAGCCCGCCAATGATGCATCTGTATACACCACGAATGTTCTGTCGCTGCTCGGGATAGTCAGAACCGGCGCTGTAGTCAACTTAGCCTTCAAAATGTCAAAGGCCTTCTGGCACTCTATGCTCCATATGAACTGTACCCCCTTCTTCGTAAGGTGCGTAATCGGTGTCGCAATCTTCGAGAAGTCCTGAATGAACTTCCTATAATATCCAGCTAAACCTAAAAAGCTGCGAATATCTGACACCATCTTCGGTGGCTCCCAATCAAGAACTGCCATGACCTTAGCCGGGTCCACTGCTATACCATCTCTACTGATGACGTGGCCAAGAAATTTGACTTCTGAAAGCCAAAACTCACACTTGCTGAACTTAGCATACAACTGGTGCTCCTGAAGGGTCCTCAATGCTACCCTTAGATGCTCCTCATGATCTGCCTCCGATCTCGAGTAAATAAGAATATCGTCGATGAACACGATCACAAACTGATCTAAGAAGGGACGGAAAACCCGGTTTATCAAATCCATGAATACCGCGGGTGCATTGGTCAACCCAAATGGCATGACCAAGAACTCGAAGGATCCATATCGAGTAAGAAAGGCGGTCTTGGGAATATCCATCTCCAGAACCCGTAACTAATGATAGCCAGAACGAAGATCAATCTTCGAGAAATACTGCGCTCCCTGCAACTGGTCAAATAAGTCATCAATCCTAGGTAGTGGGTACCTATTCCGGATAGTGACCTTGTTCAACTCTCTATAATCTATGCATAATCTCATATTGCCGTCCTTCTTCTTCACGAAGAGGACCGGTGCGCCCCACGGAGAATGACTCCGGCGAATAAAGCCCTAAGCTAACAACTCGTCCAACTGGGTCTGAAGCTCCCTCATCTCAGCTGGTGCCATGCGATAGGGTGCACGGGATATCGGGGTTGTGCCTGGCTGCAACTCAATACAGAACTCGACCTCTCTCACAGGAGGTAACCCAGGTATGTCCTGAAAGACATCCTGATACTCTGAGACAACTCTAGTCTCTAATAACTCTGTTAGGTCTCATGTTATGAGCCTACATCTTCTAATCTTGTTTTGATGATTACAAACAATTCCTAATATTGTTTGTCTAGTGTTTATGTTTCATATTAGGTATTCTAGACAAACAATGTAGTTGGAGGATGGATGGATTGCGTCATAACGATCATATCAAATGGAGGTTGGCGGAATTATGGAATGAAGCATTGCATTCAAGTTAAAGATCCAAGATCCCGCTTCATCCGCAAGTGTACCAAGATAGAGCTTATTGAAGATCAAGATTGCTTGGGTAATTTAGTTTTAGGTTTTATATTATGTGTGTTAGTACTTTAAGCTCAATTATATACACACATACACATTTCGTTTTGGTTTTTGTATATATATATAGTTATATATATACATATATGTTTTGGTTTGATTTTGTAGATATGAGACAAATATATATTCATATATATGTTCATATGTTTCATATTCTATCATATTTGAAAATATTTTGTTTTTGGTTTATGGACTTGATAATATGTTTTTATATCTTTTCCTAAGTCTATAAAGCCATACAAAAGTTTCCAAAAGTTTGTTTAAATCAAATGTCAAAAACATGTATGTTTCCTTTTCATGTTTTTGAACATATTTGAAAAATGATGAGTTTTCACTATTGGGGAATGAAATTATAAAAATTCTTTTTGTAACATGTTTATTATCATATTTATAAACATTTCCCAAAGTTTTATATTTTTATGAATTTATTTGATATTTTTTATCAAGGTTTTAAATCAAGTTTATGAGTCGACTCATAACTAGAAATGAGTCGACTCACAAACTGCTGCGTAGTTCTCTTTTTCTTTCTGCTGAGTCGACTCATAAGTTCATGAGTCGACCCGACAGGTTGAGTCGACTCATGCCTGGTATAAGTCGACTCAAGAACTGCGCTGGTTTTTATGTTTTGATTCTGCTGAGTCGACCCATAACTTGATGAGTCGACTTATGAATGATGAGTCGACTCATATATTTTTTTCAGTCGACTCATAAGCTGTTTTTGGCCTATAACGGTCAATTATGAGTCGACCCATGAAAAGTGTGAGTCGACTCATAACACTGTATATCTGTGTTCAAATATTTATTTCTCTCAACTGGGAAATGATTTTTCAGAAATTCTTTCTCTAACATATTCATATACATGTTTAGAAGGGTTCTTAAAGATTTCATGATTTTTGGAGTTGTTTTACTGTGCCAAATTGATTTTACAAAATCGTGTATGTCAGCAGATTTTGGAAACTGTATATCGGTGTTCAAATATTTATTTCTCTCAACTGGGAAATTATTTTTTAGAAATTCTTTCTCTAACATGTCATTATACATGTCTAGAATCTTCCCACAAAATTTCATAATTTTTGGTCTGTTTTACTATTTTTAATTGATTTTACAAAGTCAGATACGCAAGATTCCAGAATGCTGGATTTTGGGGTATTTTGGTCTTTTCTCTCTATAACGGCTATAAACGGCTATAAACGGCTAGTTCTTGTTTTGGGGTGTTTTTGGCTGATGTTTTGGGTTGTTATAAATACCCCATTGCATTCAACTCTCCCATTAACTAAGAGAAAAGTTTTAAAGAAGTTTTTACAAGTTTGTTTAAGGTTTCTAAGTGTGTTTAAGAGTTTGGTTTGTGAAGATAATTTCACAAGGGCTTGAGGAGATAATCTTTGGTGTTTGGGCTTCAAATTATCTCTCTCTCACTCTTGTCATTTATTGGAGAAGTTTTCTAAACTCAATCTAGCTTTATTGTTTAATTATCATTTTATTAAGCTAGTGTTTATATTGAGTTTAGTTGATTTTATTTATCTCTTTGTTCACACACAACCTATTGAGTTTATTGTATTTTCATACTTAGTATAATTTGGGGTTGTGGGTTTGTGACATTGAGAGTGTGCTTAATTGAGTTCTCGCCTTGTATTAGAGAACAAATCCTTTGTTGTGAGCTTTCATTTTGAGATCACTTGTATTACACTAGTATACCAATAGGAGTGTGTGGTGAGAGACGGGGTTGTCCCAAGAGTAGTGGTGTCGGTAGCCTAGAGAGAGGTGATAATTCCGAGCACTTGAGGGAGACACGGGCTAGAGACCAACACTTGAGGTTGTGGTTAGTGTAGTTACATTGTGAGTATTGTAGAGTTTTCGGTTAGCTAGAAAACCGAGTGTGTAGAGAAGTTCCGGCTTCCAAACCGGGTGTGATAGTGGAGATCTCCTCGAGGTGAGGAGCGGGGACGTAGGTCGTGGGGACCGAACCTCGTGAACATATCGTTTTGTTTGTATTTGTATTGGCGCACTTATTTTCATATTTATATTACCTTTGTCAATTGTTCATTGTTTATATTCCCACTATCTTACTTTGTTTGTTCACCCTTGTGTTAACTTGTATATCCTTGTTCATATATTGTTCATAAGTCTTTTGCTAGGATATATTTGTTAATTAGTTTTTAAATTGGCATAAATTGGATTAGATTAGCATAAACCCTATTCACCCCCCCCTCTAGGGTTCCTTCCTAGTGGCTTTAGGGTACTTTCAAACTCAGCTCCCTGATCCCGTCGCATCACCTCCTCGATGTACGCCAGAAATGACTCCGCAAATCGGTTGCCCTGAGAGGAAGCTACAATCATCTCGGACCCATCGGACGCTCTTAACTTGACTGTCTTCGCAAAGCAGTCAATACTAATATGGTAGGAAGACAACCAATCCATACCAAGGATGACATCGAACTCGGACATGTGCAACACTATCAAATCCACTATGAACTCCGACTCGTCTAGACTGATGGTACACCTCCTACAAACGCTCTCAAGAAGCGATACCTCACCTAAAGGGGTGGAAACAGATAGAGGGGTGTCTAGGGGCTGAGCTACGAGCTGGAGTCTAGTCATAAATGCATGCGAGATGAATGAATGCGAAGCTCCCGAATCGAAAAGAATACGGGCGGGAAGAGAGTTCACAAAGAACGTACCCTCCACCACAGCTCCGCTGGCTCCATGATCATGAGGAACCACTGCATATACCCTGCCCGTGGCTGAAGACTGCTCTGCTGATGGTGCTGGAGAGTATGGGATAATCTGGCCCTGAGGAGCCTCCTGAACTGCCCGAATTTGTCCCTCAGTCCTCTGAGCTGCTGGCGGTGCCTCGAGCCTGTTCTGCTGGCCCTGACCTCTGCCATGCTGGCGCTGCTGCTGCTGGTTCGGACCTTTGCCCTGCTGGGCTCCTGCTGGTGCGCTGCGGCACTCTGATGCCTTATGTCCGACATTGTGGCAGTTAAAACAAAACCCCTGGAACTTGCGCTACTGATGCGCTCTCTGATCCTGCTGGGGTCCCTTCTTATAAGGGCCCTGATGCTGCTGCTGATGACCAGAAAAACCTCTCTTGTTCTTGCCCTTGTCACTGCTCTGTCCTGTCTTAGCCTTCCCCTCCTTGTCCTTCTGGAACATAGAGGTCTCAATCTCCTGGGAAGTGGCAGCCTCAGCTACCTCCCTGACTGAATAAAATCTCCTCGACACGAGGTATCGTCGGAGATTAGGGCGAAGCCCAGCTAAGAACATCTGAGCCTGACGCTCTCCCGTCTGCCACATGTCCGTGAAATGCAATAACTCCATGAACCTGCTCTCAAAATCTGCCACGGTCATGTCTCCCTGAGTCAACCGGGATAACTCGAGCTCCTTCTCAGTCCGAGCTGCAGAAGAAATATACTGACCATCGAAGAAGTAGATAAAGTCCTCCCATGTGAGAGTCATCCTCTGATCTGGAGTGAACTGGAGTCGATACCATCTCCCGGCATCTCCCTTCAGGCTGTAAGATGCCAATCTTTGCTTCTGAACAGAGTCTACACCGAGTATATCGAGAATGTTGCTCACATCCTCCTTCCACTTATGGGCTGCAAGAGGGTCCGGTGACCCCTGGAACTCCGGTGCCCTCATCTTCTGGTACCTCTCCACCATACGGAGCCAAGTCTCCTACTCTGTGGCTCTGTCTGAGACTGCTAAAGGAATAGCTGCAGGCGTGACCTCTGGGGGTCTCTCTCTAACAGGAACGGCAGGTATCCCCTGCTGCTGAGCTACTGGTGGTGGTGGTGGTGTCCGTGGTGCTATGTGAGTCGTCACCATCTCCTCGATAGCTGTCATCCGAGCAATAAGAGGGGCCATGAGGTCCACCAGATACTGAGGAAACTGCTGCGGCTCTGGTGGTGCCTGCTCCTACTCGGGCTGAGCTGACTGCTGCTCTAATGGAGTCTGCTATGACTCCGTCTGGCTAGCCCTCCAGGTACGAGGTCTACCACGTCCTGCCATCTCTATCCTGATGGTAAGAAAAAATAAAATTTCATGAGTCCAAAAATAAACTTTTATAAATAGCGTATCGCATTGAAATTTTTTCACAACATATAGTATTCACACAAGTACTTTGAATCTATATAAAATAGTTGCCATAAAAAAATTCTTAAATTTTGAGATATACGCATATATCGTCCTCACTCATACTAGGAAATCCTTTCGGACTCTATACATGAATCCTAAGAAACTCTATCCTAGCTCCACGACTCGACACAGGATGATCCTAAGGATACTGGAACTAGATCTCTGATACCAACTGTGACGCCCCTGGGTTCACACAAGGCTGCAGTCCGAGGTAAAACCAGAAATGTCAAACCTGCCATGCACCACACCGTGCAATTGTTGGCCTTCTTGTTTTGATGATGTTTAACAAACAATTTACTACTAATGTTGTTTGTCTAGTATTTGTGTTTTCTCATTTATTCTAGGCAAACAACGTTGTTGGAGGTTGGATGGATTAAGCCTACACGATCATATCAAGAGGAGGATGGCGGAGATGTGGAGTGAAGCAATACAATTCAAGTTCAAGATCCAAGTTTAGCTTCATCCGCAACGTGTACCAAGTCAAGCTTATTGAAGATCAAGATTGCTTGGGTAATGTAGTTTAGGATTTATATTATGTGTGTTAAGTACGTTAAGCTCAATATCTATACACACACATTTATTGGTTTC
>BQKN01057669.1:5669-27807 GCA_022839385.1 Asparagus kiusianus | reverse complement strand
CTAAAATGACACTTGAATTGCTACTTGTTTAATGATCTGTAGTTGCTTTGGCATGGAACTTGACGCAAATTCCTAAGGAATTGATTTGGGTTTGATAAGCGGTCAATAAGACAAGAAGGATGAGTTAGTTATCTACTGATGATGATTGCACTGGTTGTTAATTTGATAGTTTTGTTTTTGGTAACTTGTGTAAATTACGTTCCTTTTATAGAGCTGGGGATATTATCTAATCCATGACTAGAAGTGTTTTCCCTTGATTCTTTCATCGGCATCCCAGCATTTTCCCATGAAAAGGCGGTCATGTTTGAAGCTTGAGCTGGAGTTGAAAAATGCTCAGCAATAGGATTGAGGAAATTTGGTTGACTGTGTATGGATGTTTCGTGTTGTTTGAACAATTGAATTGCAGATAGTTTCGATTTGCTTATATATGAGCTAGGTTCCTATAAAATATAGCTAATATGTAATTACGTGGAGGAGGAATTCGCTCTTAATTTCGACCTTTCTCAATGGTTACATATGTCTGTCTTGAGAATTTTAAGTGGTCATCAAGAGTAAGCAGTTTGGTTCTAATATTGTTTCCTACACTTGCAATAAGAATAAATATTACTGTTAAGATAGTAGAATACTAGCTTAATTGCATTATTATTTATTTAACTATCCTTTACCTTAAAACATATATATGACCGTCGCATTACCCGAATATGTATTCTGCTGGTCAGTATTGCAGGAGTTCTATTCTAACAAGATTTGTCGAAAAAACTGTTGAATACTGACATCGGAAAGCTTAGGATTCATACATGTGAGGGAGAGTCGGGATAGAATTTTTTGTGATTGAAAAGGATCCTGCCAATCTTTCCTGGGACAGAGGCTTGGACAAAAGCTTTTGACCTTTTCTTTTGTCTCCCCAACTTGTTTGATGACCAGAGGACTTGCTTTTTGGTAGTAGGAAGTCATGTTTCATCTCTTTTGCATTTGATTCCCCCCAAACTTATTGGCAAGGGGGGGCCTTTATCTCGTGGTAGTGTGCTGGATATGGCCATGGATCCTGGACTGAACAAATTGACGAGGACATGCATGCTCCAAGGTTACAATCTTAGAGAACAAGAAATTTTAAGATTAAGATTGCATCTAATCAGTCCCCTTGTGTATGTGAGATAAAATTGGACGACACAGGATTTGCTCTGCCCTTGTAGAAAATGATCCTATTTCCTTTTACCTGATTACGTCCATTATAGGAACACCTCCAGATTGACATTGTCATTGTGTATAATCCATCTTAAATCAGCTAGCCTCTAGGTCGCATAGATACGGGTGCAGGTAGCATGGTTTTAAATGTCGGCAGACATGTCCGACATGTCGGCCGACATATTAGTTTGAGGGCTTGACCAACATGACATGGACGTTTTCAACTCGTATGTCGGTTTTTAAGGTCAAATCGAAAATATCAGGATCATATCGGCCTATTTTTTAGCTTTAAAAAATCGGCTGATAAGATTTTTTTTTTAGATCTGTTTTTTGTTATCGGGTTTGGGTTTAGTGATAAACACCCAAACCCGTTTGACCCGTTCTCATATTTAAGGGTTTCTTTATGAACCCGATAGAAAGAATTTATAAACCCAAATCCATATATTATTTACTTTTTTATATGTTTAGTCTATAGAATTTATAAAGTATGCTTATATTGAATTTATGAATGCTTAGATTACATTTAGAACATGATATTATACATATGCGCACTACCCGATATAACAATCCGATATTTAGTCAATATCCCCGATATATCCCTGATTTCCGCTATCCGACATGGGTTTCAGCCATCCGACATGAACCCGACATCCGACATTTAAAACCTTGGCAGGTAGTGGTGCGGACACAGACACAGACAAGGAATGGAACACAACAGATTTGTAAATGGTAGGATATGGCAATGTGACTATATATTTGTATTTTACATTAGATAAAATATTAAATTAAAATATTTATGCCATTTGGATTTTCTTTTATTATCTATAACACCTAAGAATTAAGTTAAATCAAACAAATAATTGAGAGCTTTTGTCACGCCCCGGGCTCACGGGCCCATTGGCGCGTGCAAGCCGTGGGACCCACCAAGAGTAACTCGATGTTGGCTTAAATCCACTGCAAAAATGCTAGCAGTAGTTGTTCTTTGGCCTTGGGCTTTTCTCTATTTAAGCCACTAGCATTTCTTCACACTAGTCCATGTGGGACTAAAATGGGGGTGTCACAATCACCCCACCTTACAAAGATGACGTCCTCGTAGTCACGACATGACAATTGACACATCTTAGTATCACTTGTCAGACGACGTGGACTCTAGAGGTGGCTCTCACAGCATCCACACAGTGTAGCACTTAGCCACGTATAACACTTAGCCCCACACTTCCTACTGGCAACGGTTTTCAATTTACATCTGTATGTATTGGAAAATGTACGTTCAAAGATCTCTCAGGTTCCTTAATCCTGGCAAGCACTCGAAGGAAGACTTTGAATATGGAAATACTTGGTCTTTTGTTTAGGTGCATGTCATTACTTGTCTTGTTGTCAGATCCCTTTCTGATTCTTATGTTACATAGATAGAGACTGACAGTTCTCTTTCTGATTATTATGTTTAGGTGCATTTGGTTCTTCTTTCTATACATCAAATCTCTTTGTAAAGATTCTTAGGCTAAGAGCTGACATTGATGCCGAGACTCTAGATGCACAAGATTCCCTGGAATTTCCTTGCCTGTGAAGTCAAATGCAGTAAGGTCAGAGATATCTCTGATAAATTAAGGCATAAGGCAAGTGGTCCAAAACATATATTCTCATAATACTCAGTCATAAGGTGTTCTGATTCCTGGATAACTAGTTCGCTAGAGAGATACCGACAGTTGGCTGTTTTTCAGAGAGAGACAATGTGTAGACAATTTTTGTGCAGTATACGGTAGCAGTTAGATCTGGACATCTCTCACCTTCATCTTGAACGAAACTTTGGAGCTTTCCGTTTGGTTGGTGGTAACTTGTTTGATCAGACTCATCATTGTTGTGTGGATTACTAAATAACAGTGTCTATTCCGACGCTTCATAGATATGTCCTTGACTGACCACCTGTGCAGTTGTGCTCATTCTGTAACGTTCTTCCTGCGCTCCTGTCTTAAGTAATTACTACTAGACTTATTTATACGGGAGTAGGGCTCGTAGCTTTCACGTTGACTCAGTAGATTCTGTTTTTCTAGCCCAACTTTTAAGTCAACCAACCTAGGTTGAAGCTTGTATTCTGGTCAGAAGGTTGAAGCTTGATGTCAGATGTGAGTTCATAAATCTAGACAATTAACCATCCTCTGCAATCCACTTTATTTCATCTCTAAAGTAATAAACATCATTATAATCTATGGAAACTGAGGTTAATTTTTCTTCAACCTTAGGACTGTACTAGACTGATTTCGGCTTATGCCTCATGAGGAAATCACATTACAGGTAAAACCGTGGAGACAATCTTTCATGGCCTAAATAAATTCAGCATGGGACAGACTAAATTGAAGCATCTTTTATGGAAGCAAAGCTTACCATGAGTCATAGTATACGCTACAAATGATAAAAAAGTATGTCCCTTTTCAGTTGCTATACGGTACATCAGTTTCGCAGTAGCGATTTGTGAGGATAAATGGTCCTGTCTTATCTTTTCCAATAAAGTTCAAAACATGTTCCTGTTTGAACGAAAAATACCTTGAGACCACGGTATGCGTAGTCAAATCTTATCTCTCTGTTGGATATATAAGCACTCAAAGCAGAGATATTGGTCATCATCTCTCTTTGTTTCTTCCTTCTATTTCAGCTGTTATCTTCCTTGAGCTAAAAGCCAGTTTATTTCTTCCTCGTATTCGTAAGTTAAATAGCTAGCTAGTTTTAATGGCAGCTGAAAGTAGCTAGACCCATCCTTATACTTAAAGCAATCAGATATAGGTACATAAATATGCAATAGTATAAGTTGGCTCTTATCTCATTAAAAACTGTCGCATCAACAGACATTAAATCTCCAAGATTTCAAGATCCTGGGGTCTTCTACAAGGTTTATGCCAACAAAAAAGCCATGTCACTTGATTCCCATTCATTACATTCTCATCCCTTCTTTATTTAATCCCTCATTCAGAAACTCATGGTAGCCTTAGGTCCAAATATTAAATTCCACCTCATCATAAATAAATAAAAATAGATTAAAAATTCCACTTCATCAAAGTAAATCATCGTAGATCCAAATATAAAATCATCTATACCCAAGTTTCCTTACAGGGCAAAATTATATAGCTTTTGCACTAATTACTTTTCAACCAAACATTGAATTTGCATTAGAAATATATTTCCTACAATATAATTATACATATCCAAACAATGTATTTAAAGTTAATTTCCTACAACAAATATCGCATGTAATATTGAATGCAATTTATTTTTGCAACTAACCAAACAGCCCGGAATAGCTATTACAATTCTGTGAGACCCTAACCAAGATCCCACACAGTTAATGAATGCTCAATATAATTGTACGGACACCAATGAAGACCCAACTAACAAAATAAATATTTGTGAATCCTTGGTTCTTCCAACCTAATATTCAACTACTTTCATTCTGATCGTGTCGCTCTAGCACACTAGAAGGTACAAAGTCAATATACTAAACACAATCAAATCATATAAAACAGATGCACACGTCACAAAGGAGCACCGGCCTCTGATTAAATAGTTTACTGACATAAATCATTAGCACATAAAAATCACTTAAGAATAGTAGTAGCAGTGAGTTCATCAAAAGATCTGCGATATAATATTAACATGGCACAAAAATCAATTCGCAGATCCCATACAAAACATCTGAAAGCAAATTAGACTTACTGTCCACCGCTCTCTCCGGCCGCCGCCGCCGCCGCCGCTTCCGCGACCTCCCGGTCCTTCTCCTGCAAGATCCCAACCAACCAAGCGGCCGGCGTCTGCAGGCACCCGAGCAAGTACCTATAACTCTCCATCCTCGTCGGCATCGTCTCCAGCTCCCCGAACTCCTCGGGCCCATACACCCTGCCCTCGAAAACCGCCCCTCGAAAATCGTTGAACCCCACCCCCTCCTTCTTCTGGAACTCCCTGCAGGGCCTCAGCGCGGCGGGGATGCCGTCGTCGTCGTGGACGAAGAGCCAGGCGTTCATGCCGGTGGCGCAGACGGTTAGGGTTTCCCACTTGGTGCCCTTCAGGGCTTGCTCCACCAGGGAGTTCTTGGCGACGACGAGCTTGGCGGAGGGAGGGAGGGAGGCTCGGAGGTTCTGGAGCTGCTTGGTGCTGAGGCCGTTGCAGTAGAGGCCGGCGATGAAGTGGCAGTTTTGGAGCTGCCGGCGGAGGAAGGATCGCTTTGTGAGGGAGATTATGGGGCGGATTGACGACATTTGGGGATCGAGGAGGAGGAAACAGGGGATTCTAGGGAAGGGGCTGCGAGGGGGGTTTGGATTGGGCTGGGCCGGTTAATAGAGGTGGAAACGGATCGAATCTAAACAAATAGTTCCTTATTCGAATTCAAGAATAACGGTAACATTAAGCTTCAACATACATTTTGATGACTCGAGAGGGAAGACAGTCGAGGGAGGAGTAAACGACGATCTTCGAGGGACGACGAGCTTCAAGGGACGACGAGCTTCGAGGGAGGAGTCGACGACGAGCTTCGAAGGAGGAGAGAGGAGGGAGAGGAGGGAGAGGGGAGGGAGGAGCCGATCTTCCTGGAGTCGGATCTGAAGGAGGAGAGAGGAAGGAGGAGCCGATCTTCTTGGAGTCGGATCTGAAGATGGAGGCGGATAGGAGCAAACGAGAAAATTTAAAACCCTAGCGGGGCCTAGCCCTAGGACCCACTCTCACCCATTTATTGGGTAGCATTTGTAAATCAAAATTTTGATAAGTAACATTTGCAATAAGTTCAATTAATAGGACTAAAATATAAAAAGTTAACAAATAGTTAATGAACTACAAGATCGAACATATCTTTGGTTAAATTCTATTCATTTATAAACCGAACACTGAAAATTATTTGTTGTGTTAAATGAACTATCGAATCGCACTTGATCGAATATCTAGACGAATAATAACCAAATTGTTTATTAATTATTCGGTTCAATTCCCCCCTACCTGTTAATCTTCCTTTTTCCAATTTTTTCCCCGTTTTATTTATGGATTTATTTTCATGTTTATTAATTATCTCCAAGCATACTAAAAGTATTATACTATTCTTGTATTACAAAACATAAAACATCTGAGTCTTTTTTTTGTAAACTGTAATGAGAAATTATGAGTTTTTATGCATCCCACATTTTTGCGTCTTTTAGTACAACCATATCACGACACATGTAATTTAGTTAATATTTTCCCTTATCTCATGATTATTCATTAATAAATTGCAATTAGATACTTCATTTTGTTGTATCGCCAACGTTTAACATAAATTGTCTTGTATCGTGGAAGTAAATTTGTACTACTCTTGATTTTATTGAGTAGCACTCATGTGGCTTTATGTTAACTTACTAGATCTAAATTCGCAAAAATATCATCTTGATATAAACTTGGAAACTTCATATAAACATTAATTAGGAGATCGTGGCCAATACCGTCAGTTGTAGTCAGAGACACCTTGTGACCTCTCCTCATCAAATGGAAAATGGACGGATTCCACGTCATTAGCAAAACATGAAGGACATTTTTTTGTTAATCATAGTTTAATAAAGGTTTACAAATACTAACAACCTAGATAGGCTTCTTCTACCTAACAAAAGATAAATATAATTTATAAGATCGGACATTATCGGTACATTAATTATAAAAAAGAAAGATGAAAATCATTAGACACGTTAACATTATTAACAAAGTGTCGGAAACTACTAGATTTTTTTCCCCTTCAAATTTCAAATTGAAATGTGGCATTTTCTCAATTAGGGACAAAAAAAATCAAAACTAGAAAGTTTGAAGAGGCTATCTACAATTTCTCCTCGAAGACTACCCCCGCTCTTTAATGGTGTGTTTAGGAGTTTACTAAGGAAAGGGAAGGAAAGGTAAACAACGGGAAGGGAAGGAAAGGGAAGGGAAGAGAATTATAATATGTTGTTTGGGAGTTGAGTAAGGTGAATGAAGGTGAAAGGAAGTAAATATATGTAAATTTACATAAATGACTTTATACTAATAACACATCAGCCCTTTTATTTGTTTTGATGGGGTTAAGAATGTCATTACACCCCTTTACCCTCATTTACTCTCCTCTACCGCCCAAATCGGGGGGGAAAGAAAACCAAGCAATTTTACCCTCCGTTCCCCTTCCTTCCCCCTCTCTACCCTCCTTAAAAAAACTCCCAAACAAGTTGAAAGCCGCATTTCTCTTCCCCTCCCCCTCTCTACCCTCCATCCAAACATGGCATAAGCCCGCCGCCACAAAAAAAAAAAAACAAAAACAAAAACAAAAACCTAATCCCCCGAAAATGGCGACACTTCTCCGTCCATCTCCACCGGCAACTGCCACGTGTTCTTCATCAACCCATAGCCATCGCTCATCTCCCCTCATTCGAAGCCCTATCTTCATTCCTACTCACCGTCTCCACCGGCGCAGCCTGTTGCTCTCTCCGGTCACCGCCACGTCAGCTTCTCCCGGTGCGCAAATCCCAAAATGGCCCTCCAAGATTATTATTTACTTAAAGCCCCCTAAGTTTTTTTTTAAAGAATTACATATTTTTGCAGCAGGAGGCTCATCTGCTGCCACTTCTGTGGGGTCGACGAATTCATTGGAAAATGTTAACGTTTTTGGTTTGGAGGGAAAAGCAGTTAAAATTAGCGACCTTTGGAGAGGCAGGAAAGCTGTAGTTGCGTTTGCTCGACATTTTGGGTATTTTTATTTTTATTTTTATTTGCATTTGTTCTTACTTACAGTGAAACGGATGAATTTTGATTGGTTGTTTGTTTGTCGCAGATGTGTTCTTTGTCGGAAAGGGTTGATCTTCTTGCATCGAAAAAGGTTCGTGTTACAATGAATATTTGGGTTACGTTTTGGTGGAATTTTCAAGATTATAGGTAAAGTTTGAATGTTCTAGAAGTCTGATGTTTCTGTTGATCATCTCGAGTTAACTGTTCATTGAGAATGTGAACTAACACAAGCCAATGAATAGGAATTGTGAACAACTAGTTTCAAGCCCGTGCGATGCACGGATTTCTCTAAAATACAAAAATTGATGTAGTAAAATAATACAAAATAAAACGGTAATAATATGTAAGTAATCAGAAATGATACAACCTAAGCTACATATATGTTTGACTTAATATTAAACTGTTAAAAAGAATGAAAATATAATTCTCATATTCTCATAACAAAACTGCTTAAAATGCCTAATGTCTTTATGATTAGTGTCATAATATTTTGTTGTAGCAAGTAATTAGTATGAAGCAAAATTTTTAGCTCCAAACAAAAAATTCAAAGCAAATAGAGATACATGTCAATTATATATACTTGAATGAAAATAATAACTATCAATATATTGATAAACCAAATATCCAGCATAACACAATCATATCAAATATTTAGGTTTATCAACCCAAAACCACCAAAATAATCTGCACTGATTACAAAAGCTTACTAAATATGTATTCATACAAGAATACTAAATATAAGTTTCATACATCATAAATTAGATAGGTTTTTTCCTTCAAAATGTAGCTTCTACTCTCCGTAGAATTAGTAATCATCTTTTTCAATTTGAAATGTTTTTCCTTTTTGTTGCTTGACATTTGCGGAGAGATTAAGTCCACTGAAACAGATTGCTCGACATCAGATTCGAACAAATTTCTCTTGCAAGGTGTAATGTTATCCGAGGAACAAATTTCAACTTCTGTATTATCACAAGTGACAGATAAAGAGACCTGTGTTTCATTATTATAAAATAAAATAATAGTTAGCATGTTAATGAGGTGGTAGGAATAGATTGCTCTACAATTAATGTGAAGAATTAAGAAATAATAAGTAAGGTGAAAAGAAGTAGGCAATACATAAGATTTTTATGCAAAGTGTCAAAAGTTAATTAGAAGCTTTAATAATTTGATAATGGGTCAATGACAAATAGAACATAAGACACAAATAATGTTAACTAAACTTCAATCTTTTATTTGATGTGAAAACTTCTAAAACTCAAATGGTTAAAAAATCTTGTATTGTTAAAATTCATTGTACTCATATGTTAGATAAGAATCTAACAATATATAATGCATTCTTTTAAAAAATCTAACATTAAATTTATATTCTACACATTTTGGGAAATTAAAATCATATTTATTTTATCTATTTAGTTAGTATAATTATAAGATATAAAAAAAAGTTTCTGGAACTATTATTGTTAAGAATCAAGAGAGGAATAGTAAAACAAAATTGGGTTTTCAAGAAATTTAACTTGTCCAGATGTCCCCTTAATTATGAAGATAGGTATTAAGGTGTTAGTATTAGTTATGATGATAATTCAGCCTGGATGGAGGTTGTACATATAAAGCGTATGGTATGACGTCAATAGTTACTTTTCATTTTACTCTAAAAAATATTTAAAAAAATACAAACATTAGGAATGAAAAAGAGAAGTTATACTAAGTGTGTTGACTTACATTATCAAGATGAACTTTCTTTTTGGAAGATTCAGCTTCATCAGTGAAATATTCTTGACATGTCGATTCCTAATGATTTAGAATGAAAAAATATTACTAATACATTGCTCAACTTCATTTATATATGCAGAGTGATACATGAAATGAATACATATGTAGCTTTATAATAGAAGGAAATATGTAATGTACCTGGTTCAAATCTAAGCTGTCTTTGAAAGCTGCTATCAGATTTTCATCATCAGTCATTTTTTAGACGGAAAATACAGGCCAATTTTGGTTGAGATTGAATTCTGAAACTTGTATTTTGAACAAAAATTTCTTTTTCACCAAAACATCTAACTCACGAGGAAATGAATCATCATCACCTTCCTGGGGACAATTTAAATAAGTAAAGTAAAGCTA
The DNA here is from genome assembly GCA_022839385.1 of Asparagus kiusianus. Lineage (NCBI taxonomy): Eukaryota > Viridiplantae > Streptophyta > Magnoliopsida > Asparagales > Asparagaceae > Asparagus > Asparagus kiusianus. Next base: position 17,751 of record BQKN01057669.1, on the reverse strand, counting down.
TTGAATTAATTAAAGCATTTAATCTTGACAGAAATCCATTATAGTGATTACTTTTGTTAGTCGTTCCCTCAATTCGACCGCAGATTTGTGAATAACTTGTTTAGCTTCTCGATCAAACAGTACAAATGATGCAGTACATGTATGGTCAATGACTAAAACCTGGACTCTGTACCTGATGAAACTCATAAAAAATAACAAACCAATAAGAATGTGATCTAAAGTGTACGTTGAAGATATAGACATTCATTCAGGAAGAATATGATTGAATATAAGGTGTGAAGAAACTGACATACATACTTCAACACATACCTTGGGATAACAAATCTTGCGTTTTCATTGCACTTCTCACACCAAAATTTACCATCTTCAGCCTTTACCTTCCTTTGATATTTTTTGCATGCATTGTAAAACCAATTATAATCTGTTTGAATTTTCTCTATAGTTGCTAATGTCACACATGTGCAAACCTGTGTATTATTAAATAGTAAGAAAATAAAGTTATGTTTAATTTGGTAGAAAATTATTTATTGTGTTAAGATTAGATGTTTATTTTACCATTAATCCCACATTTTAAATAAGATGTTCAATTTCAATAAAATATGGTTTTTTCAAAAAAAAATTACCTCTCGTGTCTCTCGAATTTCATCAAGTGTCTTCCGTTCAGTTAATAACAAAAAATCCTCCTCAATAGAATAAGCTTTCTTCTTTGGAATCTGACTAAATCGTTGAGACGATGAATCTTCCACAAGTTTAAGACTTGTGTTCATAAAAATAAATTAATTAGAAATAATATTAAATAACTTGTAAATAACTAATGATTCAGATAATTCATCATGTACCTTTTCTTTAGATCAGCAACTTCAGGTATGTTGGGATTGATTAATATCTTCGTTGCATATAAGGCATTTGTAATAGTAATTTTACCTAATAAGTAAAAAATTTAAAATCTTTATTTTGTCAATAAGCAAGCATAATATAAGAAATAGAAATATTCTTTTTTAAAAAAATAATTATATTTCCAATAAATATTTACCTCCATATGGTTTTGTCTTTGCAAGCAGAATCACCATTATTATAATTCCTGAATTAGCATTCTGTACATAATTGGCCACTTGAAGTGCGTAATCACCCCATAAACTGCATTGCAATTTAATGTTGCTGCAAGTAGATAAATATTTAGAATGAAATGCATATACACAAACTCAATCGCACACGCATGCTGATTACTATAAATAATATGTAATTTAATTGTATATATTTGTACTCACTGGCAATCTTGGAGTTCAAGCTCCAGTAATTTTCTTTTACTTCCATTGCTCTCAACTTCTTTTACATTTCCAATAGTAATCAGCTCTCCAATGATATCTGACAAATGGCGTATAATATAAAGAAAATATCAAAACGCACATAAGTATCAACTATATTAAAAAACGGTATTATTAAAATTAAAAAAAATATTAAACTTTAAATTTAATTTGAAATAGTCGACATTTGATCTTACCTATTAAGGTAGTTGAGTTGATACGATTAGCAATTATATCCCCAAAGTCAACTAATCCAAAAGAATAGGAAGGTATTGCAGAACTCTCACATTCTTTAACAAATGTAGAGTAGAGGAAGTTAATTCTATATGCATGATCAGTAGCTCTATAATTTCCAGCATTTTCTCCAACACTAAAATTCGTAATCAGATAGCAGTCGCCTTCGTTCAATTGTGACTTGAATTTATCAATCAATTTGTTCTTTATCGTTGCTTGAATTTTTCCTCCCTTTCATTAAAAAAGAAAATATCAAAAATGTATAATCTTAAATTATATACATTAAAGGAAAATAAAAACTGAATTGATAAGAAGATTGATTTAAGCGTGAAAGAGAATACCTTTTCATCCAGTAAAAGCAGCTCAATATTGTTGATCACATTCGAAATATTGAATTTCATGACATTCCATAACCTTATGACTCTAACCATCACTTTCCAAGTTTCCTTGTCCGGGTTGATTTCAGAAATAAAATCCAGTTTTGGTGCTATATTCAATATGTATATCAATATAAATACATGTATAATGACGAATTTGGTAATTTAAATGTTAATGTAACTTATCATATAATAGTACGCTAGGAATAATATTTTGTGAGGATTCCGCATAAAAAAAAGCAACATATAAAAGAACTATAAAAAGAAAGTAGATCTGAATATCAATAATGTAATGATCAATACACAGAGATATATATGAAACTAAATTTGATGAAATAACTATAATGCAAAGCGATAACTAAGGTATATCCGAAAGGACAAGGTTTTTTGAGAAATAGCTAGCCAATATTCTGAAACATTTCTTTAAAGACCACATTTTTCGTGGTGTTTGTAACATGACCATCCTTTTCATGTACCAAAATTCTCAAACCTTTCTTACTTCTAACTCTAGAGATTGCCACATAAAATTGCCCATGACTGAACACAGGCCTCGGAAGGTATAGTCCAACATTAGAAAGTGACTGACCCTGACTTTTATTTATAGTCATAGCAAAAGAAATTGTTAAAGGATATTGTCTTCTTTGCAGCTTGAAAGGCCATCTTGAATCTGATGGAGTCATCACCATTCGTGGAATGAAAACTTTCATCCCAATATTGCTTCCTGAAATAACTTTTGCTTCAATGACATGATTGCCCAACTGAGTGATAATTAGCCTTGTCCCGTTGCATAAACCAGATGATTGATCTATGTTCCTCAATAATATTACAGGAACTCCAACTTTATATTTAAGCTTGTGGTTAGGTATCCCAGAGCACCGAATACCATTTAAGAAATCTGGAGTATGTAAATTTGCTTGGCAATCAATATCCCCATCAGCATTACAAACACTATCAGAACTCAGATAAACCCTTTCTTCTCCATGAATTAATGAAAGGACGTAGTCATTAACCATTTCAACGATTTCAAGTGTCGGAGCGAGAATGGCTCTATTTTGAAGGTAATTCACATCAAACATATTATCTAATAGATTCGGATATGTGCTGTCAACAATAGCCGCAAGTGGATTAGTGAAATCCTTGATAAGTAGATCATTTGGAATTTCAATCAATGCTTCTCCATCATTAGGCTCACTAAGTCTACCGTCACCAACACTTAATAACCAATCTGAAAATTCTCTTAATTCCGAAATCTCATTATTCCGAGAGCTTGCTTGTAACCTCATATTTTGAGAGAGAGTCAAAACTTGACAGCTGTCCCATAAATATGAACTATTTATCGTGGCAAGAACAATATCGGCCCTATTGCCTTTAGGAATTACAGGCAATATTTTTCTAAAATCTCCTCCAAACACAACAACTTTTCCCCCGAATGGTTGATTTAAACTGTTGGGATTTGAAAATCTGAGAACATCTCTTAAAGTTCTGTCAAGAGCTTCAAAACAAAACCTATGCACCATAGGAGCTTCATCCCAAATGATGAGCTTTGTTTTAGTTAATAGCTCAGCGAGAGGACTACCTTGTGTTATGTTGCATGTTGAGTCTTCAGTTATACACAATGGGATACCAAATCGTGAGTGAGCAGTCCTTCCACCAGGTAACAATAGGGAAGCAATACCACTTGAAGCTACGGTAAGTACAATATCACCTTTTGAACGTAAGCCAGAAGTTAATGTTCTCCATAGATATGTTTTTCCTGTACCACCATATCCATAAACGAAAAAAACTCCACCATTATTATGAGAAACAGCATCGATAATTCTATCATACACGTCTCTGTTCATCAGTTAAGCAACTTAGAAGTTCATTATGTTCAATTGCTAGAGACTCCCTGTTGTAGTTTAGCTCATCTTGGATGAGCTTGTTCTGTAAATCGGTAAGATTTATGCTTTCTGGTACTGGAAGTGGAGGATAATCACCCAAAGTTTTACCATTTCCTCGCAAAAACTTTTCTATTTCTGCAAGAGCTAAATTCTTTAGCTGATCATCATTTAGTTGCAAATCTGACAAATAATAGGAAACAAATTAGAAAGTGATTTATAACATATGAATGGATAATATATACAAAATTGTTAAAGATAAAAAAAATTGATAATAAAAGCACGAATAGTTTTACTTGATTATATAGTATATAGATTGAGTAAACTGTAATAATTGAAGTTACAACTTGTATTTACAAAATAGTTTCAATAATAATGAGTATATTAGCTGAAATAATATAATAAAAAACATTCGTAAGAAATACGCAAAAAATAAAATAAGACATACATGTTTTTGCATACTATTAAATGAAAGGAAGAAAAATAAGTTGTAAAATATTACCTTTGTATTGTAGCAATTTTCTTTGATTATATAGCATATCTTCTGAAATCAAGTGCCATGTCTTCTCCCATACATATTCCGGTCTAGACAAAGAGTTGGACATTAGCAAAGTTACAAATAAACTTCTTAAAAGTCGTCCAGAACCCCAGAAGGATGCTTCGATAATCCTATCAATATATTCCTTGTCATCATCAAGTAAACCCAAAGCATAGCAAGCTTCTTTGAATGTGGGATAGACGACACTGTTAACCGTCCGAATATCTTCATAGCATTTAGATCCTCTTACTATATTGAGCAGCATTCTCAAATAGTATAATTCTCCACAACTTGGAGGTATATAGTAAAGTCTCCCAATCGCAAATCCCCGTTTCCTTGATTTCCATTCATGCAATTTACTTTTCCATACAAACTTCATAGGGAACTCATTGTAAGTTAGAAGTCTAGCTTCAGGAAACATTTTGTTAGCTTCCATCCAAGCTAAAAACATTGTCTGCTCAATGCCAGGTCTATTGACCACTTCTTCAAGTGCATCATTGTCTTCATAGATAACATACTGTTCATTAAAAAGATGAAAACTCAATCTTTCTACTGCAGGTTCTCTTTTATGAATTTCATAGACAAATATTCTCCAAACTGCTTCACAAGGTGAAATATATCTACAATCATAATACATTTTGATTTCATCAACTATTTGATTCTCAACGCCTGCAGAACTTTCATACAGAGCTGCGGTGACACGATCATGCCCTTTGTTTATGTATTTAAATAAGTACTTGATGGATCTTGACTGATTGCACCATTCAACATTAACATGTGCCTGGTACTTAATGAGAAGTATAGAGTTGTATGGTACAACAAAACGATTATCAAGTTTGACGTTATTCTTTTCGATAATCTGGCCATCATCCCTTCTTCTATATACTGGATAACCATCATTATCAATGGTGGTTCTATGTACAAACTTCCTTGGAAAGTGCTTAGAGCATTTGCCATCCTTCATGCATGGTGATTGTATATTGGAATGACCACATGGACCATGAATCATAAAATTTTTTACGCACTCATACAAGTCAGGATGTTGTTCTTTATCAGGAATTTCAGCAGAAATAATCTTATCTATGTCATCAGCAGTAGGATACTTGTCTTCTGGAACCAAGAATAGTAGAATATGAGCATGCGGCAAACCTCTTTTTTGAAATTCAATGGTATAAATAACTGCCACATGAAAATTTATATTTATTATTAACAAAATAATATTAAACCAATTCAGTATAAAATTACAAAAAAAAGAAGAAGTATTGATTTCATTAATTGACAAATTAACAAATAAAACAAAAAGTAATACAATGCAAAAGAACTAAATGATAACTTATGTAGACATATATAAGGAAATCTAAATTATATATATCATTTGAAGGGAGATAAATATAATATTTGCATATTTGGTATTCTTAAAATTGAAGTAAGAAAAATAAATATCATGACAAACATGATAGAGAATGTATATTAGTGAATTTCAACCAAATTTTTTATAAATAGTTATTTTAATAATCAAATCAAGTTAAAAAAGTAGCTTATGTATGATGTTGTATGGAGAAAGAATAACAAACAACATATACATTAAAAAGAGATATGTTATCGTACCAGCTTTGACGAAACCAAACAATTTGTGATGCTTCAGATCTCGAATAAGCTGGTCAATTTTAAGTTTGAAGACTCTACAAACAATGTCCGGTCTATCCTCTGGATTGCAACCATATCTCTTAACAAATCTGACAATCTCCGGCCATTTTGGATTACATGTGAAAGTGATGAACAAATCCGGATATCCAGCCCACTTGCAAATAGCCATAGCATCTTGGTAATTTTGTATCATGTATCGCGCACCTCCAGTGAAAGAAGATGGTAAGATAATGCGTTTTCCCCGAGAAGCCGGAATAGTTTCACCTCTTAAAACTGCGTCAGTAAGACCTTTGTATAAGTCAGCTCTAAGCTCCTTTTGATGATTTCTAATGTATGATAATCTTCCACTCTCAATCATTGTATAAGCATCTACTACAAACTGCTGAAATAATCTCCTTGATAGTAATATCGTAGGTGCTTCGTTATCTCTATTTTGAAGTCTGAATGCAAAAAATTCTCTCATTGTAAGCCTTTTTTTTATTCGAGATGCAGTATTTGAATCTTTATGCAAAGTATTCTCTCGATAACCATCTTCTCCGTAGGGGAACAAAAGAGGATACTGCATCGATAAGTAAGATGGGTGCAGCTCATTGATTCTTTTAAGCTCACCACTTTGTGACTCTACTATTATATCTCTATCGTCATTGAAGCTATCAACATCTCCTACGATAAGAGCAGCAACCTCAGAAGATGTAGGAAGATTATAAGTCCTACCATCATTATGTCTTTTACGGATCAACCTTAGTTTTATATTTGCGGATGCCTCGTTATCAAACCTCTCTTTAGCCATTCTAAAGATTTTACAAATGGATTATATTCATCAAACATCTCTTTCAAACTTTGAGCAATGGTAGAATCTAACCATCTAGAATGATCATTAGAACTGCAAAAAAAGTGTCATGCATAATAATTAGTTTAAGTAAATATAAATAACGAAATAAAAGAGAAAAAGTATGATAGTTTAAAATAGATGTATGCAATGTATAAATTGTAATCGACAAAGTAATTACAACTTAACACAGTTAATTATTTATTATAAAGAAATAAACATGATCTTATTACATGTTACTTATATTTTAAAAACTATTTGTTAAAATATAAAAGTGATACATACCCGACTGCACGTATCCGATTTGATATTTCATTTTCCGTATCATAAATGTATAATTGGGCAAATTTTGGGGCAGAACCTGGCGTTGGTAACAAACTTCCAATCCTATGGTAATTTTGACCATGTAGTCTGAAAACATATGGACCTGGCCCATTGTTTGCAGAATTATCAACTTTTCCTCCCATTGAGGTGAATGAGAACATCATGTTGTATGCACGAATATTTTCTCTAAAATGTTTGCTCAACCTACTATTAGTGCCAGTCAAAAGGAACTTCAGAAGCTCTGGAGGATCTTTCAATAAAGGTAGTTGAATTTTTCCTTTTGAGCAACATAGAGAAAATGTAGGAGTAGTAGTATTATTATCCTTACAGACACGTTCATCAAACCACATATTAGCATCACAGTAGCTGCATGACCATATTGGATCTCCAACATCAAAGTAATCTGTTTGGAATGTTAGTCAATAATCAAGCATGGTACTAACATAGATAAATAATAAACTTTTCAAAAATTAAATGACAAAATAAAGGAATAACATAGAATTATCAATACCTCTGTTTAATAGATAACCTGTTTGTGTTGAAGTTTGAAATGGAGTATTTTGAGCAGATATTTCTGATTCCTTATTGGTAAATACCATTGTTTGATAATCCCCCTTTCCGACGTGATGTTCAAAAATAAATTGTGATGGAGAAACCAGTGTACAGCAAGATATTCCTTCCAATGCTTGTATATTGGACTCTTTATCACTAATGCAGAATGTCTGAGAAGATCTCATTCTCTTTGATTTATAGTTCGATGTAGATGCAACATTGGCAGGACAATTAGTCATAGCAAAACTACTTGATAGATTTACGACACAACTTGATATGTTCTCCAATGCTCCTCTAGTCCTTTTCCTTTTATTGTGTAGGGTTATTTGTGATGTATAAGTATTAAAATTTTCTTTTCCTTCTCCATGGTTCTGAGAAGTCTTTAACTCCAATCCATTGACAACATCATCCATACAAGAACGTGCATCATTATAGATAGGAGAAGAACTATCTTCTACAAAGTTTATACCTGAAAGAATTTATTTAACAAATTAGCATAATTAGCACAATATAAATTTTAAATAAATCACAAAGTTAATTGCAAAGAATCCACAAACTATGTCGTAGTCGCACCAAACATTTCACTAAACTTTTGTTCTCTGAACTTTAGAGGTTATTACACATAAATAGGCTATTTGTTTTTTCTACTACATTCTTGAAGACATATTCAACATCAATTCTAACATATTGTGTAGCAAGCATGTGCTTACCTAATGACATGTTGGAATTGATGGTGCTAATATATGGATAAAAGAAACAATATTTATGTGAGGTTATATGAAAATAAAAAAGAGCAAGGAGTTATGTGCAATAACTACTAATGTTCAGGGGAGCTAGTAGAATAAATTTTTGTAAGCGTTTACTAAGACCCTAAAAAATTTAAGAGGGTGGCTTTCTATTAGTAACCAATAAAATTAAAACAAAATAAGTTTAGTATCACACCTTCATTGGCTCTGTTAGCCTTTGCACGTTTCTCCAACATCAACATTCTTCGCTTGAATCTTGCTTGTTTCTTGTTATTGTGATCCATACTCATGATATTGTCATCTCCACAAATACCCAATGATCTATCTTTGAACATCATAGTTGCATTCCAACTTCTAACCCAACGACAACATTAACCCAGTAACATTTGAAGCAACCATGACAATCATAGTATAAGTGTATTAAATGTATTTAGCATGCTTCTTAACAAAATATGATAAAGTCTTACTCTAAACTTAAGAAGTTTCAAGCAAGTCCAAAATAAGTCATCTAATATGTTTAAAACCATTAAGGAAATGGAACAGATATAGTAAAGAAAAAATGAGATTTGCACTTGCAGTTGGATATTGAGTGAAGCTGGAAGATTCCCAAGAATGCAAAATAGCATGCAAAGAATTCTTGATATATTGTTGAAAGTTAGTGCTATGGCATTAATGAACTTAAGTGGCTATATTTCTATGAGATGAGGTAGGACAACTGGTATCGACTTTATTCATTGCCTTTGTCTTAGGAGTATTTACATGTTATTGTGATGTAATTAAGACTCACTGGATACTTGTGTAATATATAGCTCACATAAAAGTAAGTAACAGTTTCTCATAATCAGGGCATATGGAAGAAGTTCATGTAATTAGAGAATAATATTGGAGTCTAATCATAACGATAATTAGAAATATTATGTTTCTCATAGAAGAATGATACGAAACACATTATAAATAAAAGGAAGGAAGTGACAAAGCTTTTAACTACGCAAATAGAATCCTTACAATCAATCAATTTCTCATAAATCTGAACATTGAACAACTATTCATAGTTGGCTTTCACAACAGATCTTTTTTGAACTTTTCCAAACCAAGCTATTCCATTCATATTATCAGCTAGGGCACTACGGATGTTTGGTGATAAGGACAAGATTGCAGTGCGTCTACATTGTCGCTTAAAATCCCAGTCGAAGTTAATAAGTCTCATTTCACGAACAACATCATCAAAAGTAGACTTATTAAGCAATCTATACTTAATAAAGCCAAACTCATCCGGCAAGGAATTGATCAGTCCATGTATTTTTTTCCTTTTCACTCAATGCAGGCTCCTTTTGAACTTCCATATTAAATAATATATTTCGCATATTTGAAATGTGTTCATCTATTGTCTCATTTCTTTTGAACTTATGTGTCATATACTCTAGCTTGGAAGGTTTGCGATAGGGGAATGCGAGCCTAATTTGATGACCATCCCTTCCCCAGAACGATAATGTTCTTTTTCTTGTTGTTCGTTTCACAATCGCCATCACTAAAAAAATAAAAAAAATGTATGTTAGTATTTGTGATTAGAGACCTAGATGGGGAAGGGATGGCTCCAAGTTTCTACATAGTGAAATGCATAAATTGATGTAGCAAAAGAATAAAAAAAGAATACAGTGTTAAAAATAAGACAACGTATCATCAATAATCTTCTTAGTAAATTTGAGTATTTAAGATAGCTACTTTTCTAATTAATCTATGGTTAAGTTTTTCATCAAGAAATAAAACCATATTTCAATTAATACCCATGGAAGAGATGAAGAATGAGATGTTTGGACAACAGTTTGTTCATTATTTACAAACTGCAGTTTGTGTGTAGTTCTTGTCTAAGGGCTTTTAAAAAGTTTTCCTAATAGAATCGTTTGACGATGTTTTCATAACATGGTTAGAAGAATGCATTAACTTTCATTTAATTTTCCTTATTTCATTTCATGAGTTGTTATATTAGACAAATGAATAGAAAGAGAAATTTACTATCGATTCTCCAATTGCCAAACTTTAAATATCAAAAAAAAAAAAAAAGATACAATAGCTAATTTAAATTCAAAGTAATAAGTAAGGTCTATTTTACATATCAATATGCTGTCTACTTTATTCAAATATTAATGATGTAACTAACAAATTCTATAGCAAACTAACTCCTACTATAAATAAAACCTTGTCATGCATCGTGTCCTAGTGTGATGTCCCAGGTCGAGTCCCACATCAAAAATAAAAAGAACTATAAAGGGGATAAAAGTAACAAAAAAATATCATTCGGTCGAAATTATACACATGAGAACTAATAACAGTAGTCCACGAATTGGAAAAAAGCCCGCTACATTTATGATCAATTTTTAAATATGAAATGCGCAGCAACTACAGTCTATATAGCACAACTAAAATAATACTCAGGAAAATTAGGAAATAGGCGTTCTATAAGTTTTACTTTCGTCACATTAACCATGTTGAAAAAGAGAGTGCACGCAATAGAACAATGTATTAGATCAGCGTAATTAAGTCTCTCACAACAAAAAAACAAAGACAAAACGTTGCACAACTAAGCATGAAAAAAAAACAAAGACAAAACGTTGCTGTGAGTGGTCAAGATTAATACCTGCTCGATGATACCAAAATAGTGGGAATTAGCCTGCGTGATAAATTTTAATAACAATGACTACCAATCAAATAAATCAAAGCAATTATGAATCAATTTCAGTAAAGAGTAAAGGTTTGCCACATGCTTATTAATTTTTGTATATTAAACAAATTCCTCTGAGATCGGTAAGGTCTTTTATGAGTGTAATCACTTGAGTTTAAAAATATTAAAACAAAATAAATCAAAGCAAATATAGGATATTTCACAATAACTAATGAGAAATTCCCACCAAAAAAACAAAATTCACTCATTCTGCATATCAACAACTCAACAACATGTTTAAATTTCACACTAATCAAGTCAGTTAATGTTATCAATTATTCAATAATAATGTCCAGGTTAAGTAGTCATAAAAATTAATGAGCATGTTACTTGTATAGTTATTATCATGCAAGTAGTCATAAAGCAATGGTACAGGTTTGTGTACATAAGATGTGCAATGGTACAGGTTTGTCTACTATTCAGCTTTGACCAAATTTAGCTCATGAATTTGTATCATAGGAAGAACTACATAAACTATCTCCAACTATTATCATACAGCTGATGTTACTTGTATAGTTATTATCATGTAAGAACATCTGAGTTCTGACAGAGTTACACCGTTTTAAGCAAAGAAAAAAAATAATTTTGCTAAAAAAAAATGATAGTCGAACAGTCATCTAGGGGAATTAGTTTGGGGCTTTGTCTTGCTGCGCGAAGAGGGTCTAGGGGAATAAGGTCGGACTCCTTATTCCTTATCCTCACAAGAGGGGTCTATTAACAATTACTTCATGGTTAAAATATGTTGGATAACTTATAGCATGTGTCTATCAAGACGCTTCCTTTTCCTTTGTCCAAATAATCATTAACAACATAGCAAAGCATCAATGTTATGTATTTTATCTTTACCAAAGTTACTGTCTTAATTCAATATTGATGCAAGATAAATACTATCGGAATAAGATGATATCCAAGCATCTCTTTAATATCCAAATAAG
>BQKN01057668.1:37731-86368 GCA_022839385.1 Asparagus kiusianus | reverse complement strand
ATCTATAATTAAAAACGTACATGTTGTACTAATACAACAGTTGATACAAAATAGTCAAAATATACCCCTATTGTATAATTAAACGAGAATAATTAATATTAAAAATATTTCTATTTAAATTTAAAATTAAATAATTATAGGACAATTACGTACACAGTAAAACGTACTAGTTATACTAATACGATAGATAATATGTAATAGTTGAAATAATACAATAAATTATACCAAAATCACGTAATTTAATAATACTATGTATTATGTGAAATAATTTGTAACAAAATTAATAACATAATATATTATTTAAAATACTACTTAATAGTACCGATAACACAACAAACAAATTCTAGAAATTTTTACCACACAAAACAAATTTATAAATATAAAAAATTATTTAAATAAATATATAATCAGATTTTTAAATCATAAAAATTATAGGAAATCGAGAAAAATACAAATACTCTTTTAAAAATCATAACTAAATATTTTAAAATACCAGAAAATTATTTTAACTAGTATTAAAATTCATGGTCCTTACATCGGCTGCATCAGTTGTAGGGTTAGCTGCCAAGAGATCGCAAATTGCCTATCCTTTGACTAACTTCTGTTGTTTGAAGTACAAATCGTACTGGGACAGGAGGGCCCATTTTGCTAATCTCTAATTCATAGAGGCCGATTGTGTGATGAATACCCGAACTGGGTTAACATTTAAAATGACATAGATTGTCTGTCCAACGAGATAGTGCCGCATCTTTTGGATGGAGAACACCAAAGCGAGGCATTCCTTCTCGATCATTGGATATCAAGACTCAAAACCTACCAAAGTTCGGTTTAAGTAATAGACGTCCTGTTCTTGACCGTTGTCATCGTCTTGTGTGAGCAAAGCACTTAACGAGTGGTTCATCGCCTTAATATAAATCAAGAACGGTTTACCTAATTTCGGTGCCACAAGAATAGGAGGATTCTCCAGATATACTTTGATATCCTCGAATGCCTTTTTACAAGCGTTGTCCCAAATGAACGACACACCCTTCTTGGTGAGTTTGGAAAACAGTTGGAATTTCCCGGATAGATTCGAGATGAAACAACGAATATAGGCTAGACGCCCTTGTAATCCTCTAATTTCTTTAAGGTTCCTCAGGGGTTGCAATTCGTTTATTGCTTTCACTTTGTTGGGGTCAATGCGGATACCCTTCGTGGTAATGACGAATCCTAGAAACTTATTGCTAGACATTCTAAGGAAAGACTTAGTGTGGTTCATCTTTAACTGGTGAGTCTGCATGAGATCGAACATCGTCCTCAAATCTCTGACATGGTCGTTTTTATTACGACTCTTCACGACTAGGTCGTCGACATAGCATTCGACATTTTTCTGGAGGTGTTCTTGGAAAATCTTTGACATTGCTCATTGATAGGTTACGCCTACGTTCTTTAATCCGAAAGGCATAACCGTATAACAGAAGACATCGAGAGGAGTTCTGAATGTGGTATGTTTTTCGTCATCTGGGTACATCTTGACTTGATTGTAACCCAAAAATCCATCCATAAAGGACATTCTCTCAAACCCACATGTGTTATCAATAATAACATCCGTGATTGGAAGAGGAAAATCATCTTTTGGGCAAGCCATGTTCAAGTCTCTAAAGTCGATACAGATCCTGATTTTCCCGTTCTTTTTGAGGACCGGTACGATATTTGTCAGCCAATCGGGATGTTGCTCTTCTCTGATAAAACCAGAGTATATCAATTTCTTAACTTCTGCCTCAATTGCCTCCATAATTTATGGACGAAACCGTCTTTGTGCTTGTTTGACGGGTTTGGCATCTGATTTGATGTTGAGGCAATGCATTGCTATGTTTAGATTAAGTTCTGGCATATCCTCGTATTTCCAAGCGAAGACGTCTATGTACACCTTAATGAGGGTGATCAGTTCTTCCTTCTAGTCTAGTGGAAGACTATCACTGACGAATATAGGTTTCAGATTCTCTTCATTTTCCATATTTACCTGGACTACTTTGTCTTTGGTGGGTGGTTCCCCTTGCTCGAAACGATCCCCATACTAAATATTCAGGTGATGAATACATGGGTCTTCCCAAGTTAGCAATTGATCATCTCCCACTATGGTAGTAGGATAGACTGTGGCCATATTCGACATCAAGCTTTTGAATATTTCCCTAATACTAACATCAGAATCCCAATTGGAAGAATCAGATGAGTATCCGTCCTCGTTTGCTAATTGATCGAGGACTTGCCCGCAACTTTCCTCATTAGATGAAGACGCATAGCCAATGCCCCTTTTATAGCCATAGTAATTGTCGGGTTTTCCTTTTAGTACATAGGCCAGACGAGGTGGGACTCGTAGGCCTCGACCAAAACAGAGACCCTCTTCAAGCGCGAAATTATATCCCCATTTCTTCATTAAATCACGCGATTGCTGACTATACTTAGAGAGAAGGGGTCAGGGTTTCTCTTCGTCATATTTCCATTAAAAAGGATCTGACGGTGGGAACGTCTCCTCTTTGCCGAAAACTAACTCTTTTCCACCCCCTGCCTTGGCAGGAATGACAATAGTTGTTCCAAATGAGCCTTGAACATGCTTTGATGTTAAGTAGGAGGATCAAAGCGTCAGGTGTATGTCAGGGTTCTCATATAATCCTTGCATTACGTCGTCCAGACATGATGAGTACTCTAAATCATTGTTTATTACTTTTTTGGAAAGTTGCCAATTACAACTACTGTCTGACGATTCACCATTGTCAGGGATGATTACAAAAGGTATAATGTCCTTTAGTACAAATCTGCCATTGTAATCAAGCCTAGCTTCGGTATTTGCTTTCTCTCCACTATCTGTGCCTTGAGCTGATGATTCAGTGTCGGATTCAGCATCGTACAAAAGGGAGTCAGTAATGTAATTTTTCAACCCCTTAAACGGTTATTTATCTGCGACCACCGTCCTTATCTCATTATTAGCATCAACATATTTTAGACATTGATGGAGAGTGGAGGGGACGATAAGATTACCATGGATCCAGGGTCGTCCCAATAGTAGATTATAGGAGGTTTCGGCATCAATCATGTAGCACGTGACTTTGGACTTTAAATCCCTAAATTAGCATTTTACCTGGATTTTACCCAATGGCCTAGACCCACTGGTATTAAATCCGTAGATGACGGTGCCTATCGAGGATAATCTGCTTGCGGGGATCCCAAGATTGTACATCAGTTAGAGCGGCATGATGCTAACAGTGAAACCCAGATCGACTTGGATCCTGTTGACGACGTTGGAGCCGATGTACCCGGTGAAGTATAAGGGCCTATCATGCTTTGAGTTTCTAACTTACATATCATCTTTGGTGAATGTTATCAAGGGAATTACTTAGCCATCAGATCACAATGTTGAATTGAGAGTTCCAGATCTTTAGGAGCTGGTTTGATGTGAGTGAGAAACACGTCGGCATCGGCCAGGGCTTCTTGCAAGGCTTCCCTCATGTCTTTAGAGAGACACAGCAATTCGTACAAAGTTATTCTTGCTGGGATGTTGGTTAGCTGAGTCATAATATTAAAGCGGTATGGTGTGCTTAAATTCCCTGGTTTATCTCTCCTAATCAAGTGATTGAATCGAGACTGCTTTGGGTTCTGGACCTCCTAGTGTTGGGGTTCTTTTCTTATTTTTTACTAGCCGGTTGTTACTGAGATTTTGCTGCGGGTGCAAGGAGAGTTGTAGCCACCCCCAGCTTAGCTAATGGCTTAGTATTTGGGTCAGAAGCTTTAGGATACTTGTAATGGTACTCGTTTCCACCCCTAGTAGCAAACACTTTTTGTTCATCCTCGGAAAGTGATAAAGTAAGGATACTTTCATCATCTTTTTCAGGAATTATCGTGGGAGGATAGTAGGATTTGCCCTTGTTTTTGGACTTCTTCTTAGATGAGGAACTTGCCCATTGCTCATCATTGAGCAAATCTTGATGGACCTAAAGAATTTTTCCATTAGAAGTTGTGTGCTGCACAAGTCCCTTCTGTCATTGTCTATGGAGATCATTGTTAATAGTTTTAACTTCACTTTTGGTACAGGCTCTGGTTGGAACCATGACATAAGGACTGATCCAAAGCTGATAGAAACTGCATTTGCGCCCACTTCTTTTCCTTGGACTGCTTTGGAGTGATAATACCCATATTGATTAGGGCTTGAATTTTATCTTTGAGAACATAGCACGTCTTTGTGGGATGGTGAACTATCCTGTGGAACGCACAATATCGCCAATCCGTAGTCTTGTTAGCCCCCTCATGATCAGTGATTGGGGATAGCTTAATTTTATCATTCTCCAATAAATATTTAAAGATACCAGGAACCTCATCTTCCTTAAAAGAATACTCTTTTGGGAACTTTGGCTTAGTAGTCTTTTGTTGTCTTGGAGGTCGTTGTTGTCATTGAGGTGTTTGATGCTTTGACGTTTGTTGTTGCGGCTGTTGTTGGGGTTGCAATTGGAATGTTTGATTTGCATCCGCTATATTTGCCTTCGACTTACCTTTACCACGGGGGTGAAGTTCTATTTCAAGGCATTATTGCGTGGCTGACCCCTTTCAGCTTTTTTCTTTTTGAGGAAGCGTTCAGCCTGCTCCCCTCGTACCTTCAACTCTTTTCATGTTTTGGATGGTGTCATGCCCATAACTTCTAACACATCCAAGGAAGGTTGTTGTGACACGTTCGGAGAATAAATTCTTTAGTAACCGAGTCTCGACAGTTCATTGCCTTATTCCGGAAAGGCTTGACAAAATTCTCAACCAGGTCCCCATCTTTCTGCTTCTCATCAAAGAGTGTTCCAATAGACACTTCAGTATCATCATCAAAGAAGTTGGTGAGAAACATAGTTTCCATATCATCCCAGCTATTGATACTTTCTGGCTTAACACGACGGTACCAATCAAAAGTAGCCACACAAAGAGTTCTCACAAATGATCGTACCATCAGAGGTTTATTACCTGAAATGACCCCTAGGTGAGACTTGAAGTAAATCAAGAGTTGAGTGGGTGAACCTCTTATGTCGAATGGCGTGAAGTTAATCAGGTTAAACTTTGCTGGGTATAAAATTGATTCTCATTCCCTTGGGTAAGGTCGCGGAATGCCGGTCTTCTTTACCTCTTGAGCAGAGATCAAAGCATCGATCTTGCTTTCGAGATCTTTCATCTTGAATCCCTCACTTGTATCTTTCTTAGAGTGATCCTGGGGGGAAATGACATAGTCATCTTTCGCATTGTAATTACCTAAGGGACCACTCCCAGCATTGTGCCAATAAGAGGGGCATCAATAATGATATTCTCGTCTACTTCTCGATCACTATCGAGTTGGTTAGGATTATTACGATGGCTAGACTCTCCCTGCTGATTTGTCAGCATCACGATTTGTTGGTCATGCATTTCCCTTATCTGCTGCATAGCCATTTCCATTTCAAATTTGAAATTCTATTTCTGCTTGGTTAAAGCATCATCGAGAATCTTAGCTATTCGTTCACAGCTAATCATAAACGACTCGTAGGATTGTCCCATGCTAGATGCCGTATTATCGGAAGCCAATGCAAAATAAGCATCTGATGTTTCATCATCTGAGGACTATGACCTCCTGGGTCTAGGTCTGACAGTTCCAGACCACAGCCAAGTCATGCGCTGAGACACTTATGTAAAAGGTTCAGGACTGAAGCGTTGTAAGATCTTGCCTTTGTCCACCATGTTGATAGTTACACGAGGAAACATGTCACCTAAGCCGGTTGGCCTTCTTCTGCGGAAGCATTTTGCCTTTAGTTCAGATGTTTCAGTAGAGATTTGTTCGAATACAAAGATCCTCTGAGGAGCGGTCTCGTGATAGTTGCATCCTGATAACACTGCATTAAGGATTTTCATGCACGGACAGTAAGAGTCCGTTTCTCTGGTATTTCTCTTCCGAGATTCGCTAGTACCCCCAGTCTGATTGTACAACTCATCGGTATGATTACCAGAGTAACCTATCATACACAGGTATGATCTTCCAAGTCTAACATCGTCATCTTCTGACGAACACACTTCCCTGGTGTTCTCAAGAGTCACTCATTTGGAACTACGCCTTTGTAAAAGCGAGCCCTCAATGGGCTCTTAGACTTCAACTTGCAGTCCAAGGCGAGCGGTTACAGGTACTTTCTCAGCATGAGAGGCTCTAAATTTGTTGGGAGGGCGTGTGCAACCCCTAATCTGATGAGTTGTTTGGCATTTGCTAAAGCCAAATGTTCTTTAATCGAAGCTTTACCTCGATCTTCATGCAAATGACCGAGACGATCGGTAATCTTTATTTTGTATCTTGATAAGTCCACACTATCATGAAGCTTCAAGGGAGGTGTGAAACTTGTTGTGATGGGAACTAGGGCCATTGGAGACTCAAAAAGGACTGTATGAGGTAAAATAGGAGCAAAAAAGGATTTGGTGGCTCGGAAGTGGCGCGAGTCTCCATTTGGTGACTCGGTCTTAGCCGAGTCGGCATTTAGTGACTCGGCCTTGGCCGAGCCAGCATTTGGTGACTCGGCCATGGCCGAGCCGCTAAGTGGTGACTCGGCCTTGGCCAAGTTAGTAAGAGGTGACTCGGCCCTTGCCGAGCCAGTACATGGTAGTCTCTCTTTTTCGATGTTTTCAAGCGTCTTTTTACCCTTTTTTCTCCATACTTTGTATAGTTTTGGTGGTTTTTGGGCCACCTCTTCTTTTTGTAGTTTATTGGCTTCCTGCATAAGGATTCTTACATGTGCGAGCAATGCGCGATGTTTTTGAACATGTTCCTCAAGAGTTGAATGGGTCTTTTTGACGTGGATCCATTCCTCCACTACTGGTTTGGAGGAGAAGGTACTCGCTCTCTATTGTAGCGTTTGGTGTCTCCTAAACCTCAGGTCTGCCTCATAACGGATCCCGTCAACTAGCTCCAAAGCCTTGGTGAGTTGGCGTGCAAGGCGTTGGCGTCGTCTTTGCTGTGCTCTCTTTGATAGAGTTAGAACGACTTCATCAGTAGGCTCCTTAACCAAGGAAGGGTTCAATCCTGAAGATCCGGCTTCTTCAGAAATCGTAGGAGCGTTAGGGGATAAAACTACAGTGGTAATGGTGCAGAGCTCATCATCTTGGGTCTTTAGATCTAAATGAAGTCCAACGAACTTTCCTTGTGGAAGAGGTCTTCTTGTTCTTATGAGGGGAAGATGATCTAGAGGAAGAAGGCATATACTCCTCATACTTTTGTTGGTCGAACTCGTATTCCATCTCTTCCTCAACTGGGATGAGAATCCTCGGCTGCAACACTACAGCCTTTGCAGAAAGGTTGTCGGCTCCCATTGTGTCGCCAATTTGTTTTCATCAAAAGTTATCGTTTTTATTGTTGTCAAACCTGTTATAGCGTTTATCGATTACAAGTTTGAGTTGATCTTTTTATAAGATCTTCTTATACTGAGAAAAGTAAAGATTACAACTTTATGAAACAAAATACAGTAGTAGTTTATCTCATGTTTCTTTGTGTGAGATCTTTGCATGTGCCGAGGACGCGTTAGTCCGTAGATCACAGCGAATCAGATCCGGTTGACAAGTGTGATTATGCTCTTGCTTCACGAAGAAAACGATCGCAGCAGCGATAATCATGACCAAGCGAGATTGTGGCTCTTCTCGAGATCAAAACAAAGTTTGATCCGGAGGAAGAAGGGGGAGAGAATCTCAAAACTTTTGAAGGCTTTTTCTTTATGAAAAAGTTTGCTAAGATATGCCAATTCTCCTCTGAAATTCATGGTTTACTGTTCAATTGGACAGCACATCGCTCTCAGATTTTTGATCCTCTCAACAGAAGACCCTGGGCTTCTATTTATAGGCTTTCTGCCACCGTGTTTTATGATAAGATTAAGTGTTTTAACGTCATCTGTAGTAAATAACTGCTCAGCCATACATAGGGATAACTTCAAAATAATTGGGGAGGTCCTAGAATGAAAGAATCCTTAAAAAAACATCGAAATCCGTTTTTGGGAGGTTTGGGAGGCCCATATAGTCGTGGTGACTCGGAGGTATGCGAGTCACCATTTGGTGACTCGGAGCCGTGCGAGTCACCATTTGTGTGTCTCGGAGCTGTGTGCTTTTTACCAATTCACTTCATGTGTTTCATCGTCATCGGATAAACTTCTTTGACTCGGATGATATCGTTCATCATGTTCTCTTTGTCTTGAGCTGCGTGTGAGAACCCATAGGCAATTTTTGATGCCTACATCGAGCTGTGTTTGGGAACCTATAGATAACTTTTAACGCCTACAATATAGTCAATCAATCAAACATATTAAAATTATAATGACCACGGTTAA
This sequence comes from Asparagus kiusianus, assembly GCA_022839385.1. Taxonomy (NCBI): domain Eukaryota; kingdom Viridiplantae; phylum Streptophyta; class Magnoliopsida; order Asparagales; family Asparagaceae; genus Asparagus; species Asparagus kiusianus. The sequence continues at coordinate 78,032 of BQKN01057668.1, read as the reverse complement.
AATTATAAGGTGGGTTCACATTAAATATAATTTATAATAGTACATTAAAGTCAAAATCTTTTTAATCACTATATAGATTGTCTAAAAAAGTTTGCATATATAAACCATAATGCCTAGGAATAGTGATTTTTACACTTAACTATAGCCTAATAATCTTAAGAATGACTTACTCTTCAATATCATTATTAATTGACGTATCTATGTATTACACTAAAACACAATAAAAATTTAGAAAACTACAAAATAAACACCCTCAAAAGTTTTAAATATTGTAAAATAATACCCTAAAATTTTGTAATTTATAAATACACAAAACTATTAAGCATTATATTAAAATTAAGGAATTATAAAAATTTATTAAAAATTTTCAAACTTTGGAGGGGTAATTTGCAATGTACTAAACTTTAAGGGTGTTTTTTGTAAATTTTAAATTTGATAGATTTTCCATTACTTATGTTCTTTTCAAAGAAGTTATGGGTAATACTAACCATGAAATGTTTTTCCTAGACCTGTATTTTTAAAGGGTGTATGATATTTTTTATGAAATTTTAATTTTCTAGGAGTTGTTAGTAATTTTGTATATTCATTTTAGTATCTATAGGTTAGAAATTCTCAATGTGTTTTTTTATAAATTATGAATTTTAGGGGCTTTTTGTAATTTTTAAACTTATAGGCCTTTCTACGGATTATAAATTGTTTATAGACTATTTATAATTCCTATGATTTTAATTTACTAATGAATTTAAAATTCTCAGGGTGTTATTTTGTAAATTTTAAATTTTAAAGGTTTGTTTATGATTTTAGAAACTTTAAGGGTATTTTCTATAAATTATAAATTATATAGGGATATTTATAATTCCTATATTTTCAATGTACTGTTAGGTTAGAAATTATCAGGAATTTTGTAAATTTTACAATTTTAAGGGTTTTATTTTGTAATTTTGATGCGGCATAATTATGTACCAAAATTGCAAGTGCACAATTTATCAAGTTATAGTATAAAAAATATCGATCCCACGAGGAAGGTGATTTTAAGAGATTATTAGAAATGATTCTTATGTTTTGTGCGTGACAATTAGGAATAAAGAATAAGTATGGTTTTGTTGAGTGATTGTTATGAATATATGCAAAATATAATAAATTGAATTTTAGAGAAGAAAGAATCAAAGAATAAATAAAATCACAAGGCAAGAAAGAAGAATGGATAAAATCAAGAAATAAAACCACGAATGAAAAGAAAATTTAAGAAAGTCAAGATGGAGGATTCAAAAGAGATAAGAAATCTAGAATATAATCCACTAATCAATTTCAATTACAAAATATAAACTATTCTCTTTTTTTTATATTTCAACCTAGATTTATTAAGCATAGATTATCAAACCATTTAAGGAAAGTGTAACCTATCAAATTATCATCTAAGTCAAAATTACTATTCATGATAAGAACAACAACATGATAATAATCCTAGAATTCATAAGCATAACCTATCAAACCATTTAAGATAAGCATAAATTATCAAATTCTTCTTCTACCGATTAGTTCTCTAGTTGATTATCCTAAACATGAACATTTTAAGTGCAAGAGAATAATTCATACAATATAAAGGAAATTAGACTAGTTTCATATAATTCTAAGATTCCTACAAGAATTAAATTCACATCTTAAGAATTAAAAACAAGAAAAGGAAGACTAATTACAAAATTAAAAAGAAAAGAAAAAAAAACTAAACTAGGAACAAGAAATAAATCTAATTACAAAGAAAATAAAAATCTAAACTACAAAATAAATTGCAGAAATTAATTACAAGAAAATAAATCTACTCTACAAATTAAAGTTCAAAAAGAAATAAAAATACAAGAAAGTAAATCTCTACTACAAGCATGAATTTAAATCTAACTAATAAGCAATAATAAAGAAATTACTAAAAAGAAATAAAAGAGAAAAGAAATGCAAACCTTCAAATTGCTCTTCATCTCCATCCTCATCATTGAACAAGAGGAGAAAGAACAAATTTAAAGAAGAAAAAAATTTATTTTTATTAATTGCAACTAAAGTTACAATTTTTGGAAGGCCTTCTCAATTAAGAGTAGCCCTCCTCTCCAAAAGGAGTTTACAAAATTTTCACATCCCTAACCCCTCACTCTCTACCCCTATTTATAGTAAACATCAGTGAATGAGAGCCATTGGATCGAAATCTTATCCAAAAACATCAATTTTCAGCCTTTGATTCGTAACAAACTGCCCCAGCGTATCGATACCAGTATCGATAGGGGCATCGATGCTGGCATCGATGCCCCCATCGATGCAGGCATCGATGCCTTCCTCTCTCTGGTTGCTGTCCGAACTTGTTTCTTCTTGTGGGCTTTGGGCTTGAACAAATCTTTGATTTCTTCATTTATTTGATTTGGGCTTTGGCATTTCTTGGGCTTTACTTCTTCTTCTTAGCTTGGGCTTTTGGATAATTTGGAAATTAATTTTCCAATGGGCTTCTTTGCTTCATTTCTTCATTTAATCAACGGGTTTTTGTTGAGAGATTGGAGTTTGAGATTTATTCTTCATTAACCTGCAATTAAAAGATAAAAATAATTATTAGTGGTATATTTATTCATATAAAATAGATAATGAGGGTATAAAACTGTAATAAAATATGATTATCAAATACCCCCATACCTAAACTCTTGCTAGTCCTCTAGCAAAGAAAATAAAAATAAAATTCTAACTCACTTTCGCAGGAATCGCGGTTGTATTTAGCGCATACAACAAGCCTTTAAACCCCTAGGTTACCCTAGTGGACGAGTTGTAGTCTCGTGAGGGTTTGCAGTGAATATACCCACAAAATTCGGTCAACTTGCCAAGTTAAATAAGTCAGTAAATAACTAATTTTCCTTGATATATTTAGACATTCTAACTGAAGCTAGTTAATAATCAAGAAAACATTTTTATATATAACTCCAATGTAAATTCCTTAGAAAATCTTTTTCATTATAGCGATACAAAACCAAGTCAAATCTTAGAGATTTAATTTAAAAGTTTTGAAAAGAACATGCTAACTCTTCGTTTTAAATAACTTTCAAGTCTCTTGATCAAAAATTATTTTTCAAGACCATATATACAAAACAACAATATATAAAAACTATGGTTAGTGTTATATATATATATAATTTTTTTCTACTCTCTAATTCTTGGTGATTGTTTTCTATTTTAACGGGATTTCTAAGTGACCATTAACGAGTTTTGGGCCAATGAATCCCAACCCAATTGGGCTTAGGTCATTAAGTATAGAGATACTCCTTGGGCTTAATTGCTCAGTCAACTTAGGCTTTATAAGATAGAATCACCTTGAATTTAAGAGTTTTTTTTTTTTTTGTGGTGCCCATTTTTCGCACTCTTCCTTTATAAGGTTAGTTTTTTTTTAATATATATATGTGTAAGTATATATATTCTTAAAAAAATGTGTAAATCAAGATAACTTGAAAAAATATTTTCAACTCTAAGTTAAGCATGTAAAAATTTTATTATTTTTAATTAAAAATCTAAGGTAAGACTTAAGTAAAGTATACTAGTTGAAAAATCATTTCTTAAGAATTTTATTTGGAGTTATCATAAAAGGTGAACTTGAAAATGTCACTAACTAAGACTTAGAAAATTTAAAATCTATCAATTTGATCAATCATTACTTTAACTCTATTAATTTGGCAAGTGACAATATTTTTATAATTTTTTTTAACAAAAAGAAAGAAAAAGCAACTAAAAAGGTAAAATAAAGAGGAAAATATGTATTTCTCACCCCCATACCTAAATTTTGCATTGTCCTCAATGCAAATTCGCTGAAGCACAAAGTAAAGCAGATAAAATAGAAGAACTTATAGTTGTTCGGTTGACAATGATGATAAGGATCTACAATTACTGTTAGTATGAGGATGAAGAAATCAAATAAGAGAAAAATTATAAGTAAATATGTGTTTTTTTTTTTGGAGGAAAAAAATATATCATTAACTGAGAAACAAAAGAAAAATTAGTTTTTTTTTGGGTTTTTTTTAAAGAAACAAAAGAAAAATTAGTATTTTTTTTTACAGATAATGAGGTTCATGAAGATCCAACACCTCTTTCTCTCCGAGCGTAGAAAATTCTAAAAATGGTTTCAGACGTTGACCATTTATTTTAAAAATATTACCATTTTTAGGATTTTCTATCTCGACAGCTCCATGTGGAAAAACTTGTTTAACAAAAAATGGACCAGTCCATCTTGATCTCAATTTTCCTGGAAAAAGATGCAATTTTGAATTGTACAATAAAACTTTTTGTCCTGGAGAGAAATTTTTTCGTAAAATTGATTTATCATGAAAAACTTTTGTTTTCTCTTTGTAAATTTTTGAGTTTATGTATGCATCATTCCGAATTTCTTCCAACTCATTTATTTGGAGCAATCTGTTTTTACCTGCCGAGTCTGAGTCAAAATTTAGCTGTTTTATTATCCACATTGCTCGATGTTCCAACTCTACTTGTAGGTGGCAAGCTTTCCCGAATACTAATCTGTATGGTGACATCCCCAAATTGGCCTTAAAAGCTGTTCTATGCGCCCACAGAGCATCACACAATTTTACAGACCAATCTTTTCTGTTGTGATTAACTGTTTTTTCTAAGATTTGTTTGATTTGTCTGTTTGTGACCTCTACTTGTCCACTGGTTTAGGGGTGATAAGGAGTTGACAATTTGTGTGTGATTGAATATTTCCTCATCAGAGCCTCGAAAGAACGGTTACAGAAATGTGTACCGTTATCACTGATGATCGCTCGAGGTACTCCAAACCGGGCAAAAATGTTCTCTTTCAAAAACTTGACAACGACCTTGTTGTCATTAGTTTTGCAAGCTACCGCCTCAACCCATTTTGACATGTATTCAACGGCTACTAGAATGTAGACATTTCCAAAGGAATTTGGAAATGGTCCCAAGAAATCAATACCCCACAGATCAAAAAGTTCAACGGATAAAATGGGTTGTAGAGGCATCATATTTCTCCTAGTGACCTTCCCTAACAGCTGACAGCGGTTATAGGTTTTGCAAAACTCGAATGAATCCTTGAAAAGAGTGGGCCAATACAGCCCAGATTGAAGAACTTTTTCAGCTGTTTTTCTGGGACCAAAGTGGCCCCCACAGGCTTGTTCATGACAAAATGATAGAACACTCCTAGTTTCTTCCGTGGGAACACACCTCCTAAAGATCTGATCAGGACAGTATTTGAACAGATATGGATCATCCCAGTAAAAGTATTTTACTTGGGAGAGAAAACGGGATCTATCCTGTTTGGACCAATGAGAAGGGATCTGGTTCATGACTATGTAGTTCACAATGTCAGCGAACCAGGGAACAGATTGGATTTCTAGGAGCTGTTCATCAGGGAAATGCTCATTGATAGGAACGGTTGATGTTGGTGCATTTGGGAGTCGAGAGAGGTCATCTGCTACGGGGTTCTCTGTTCCCCTTCTGTCAAGAATTTGAATGTCAAACTCTTAAAGAAGGAGAATCCATCTAATGAGCCGTGCTTTAGCATCCTTTTTGGTCAAAAGATACTTTAGTACGGCATGATCAGTGAAAACTTTGGTTAATGAACCGATGAGGTAGGACCTGAATTTTTCTAAGGCAAAGACTACAGCTAAAAACTCTTTCTCTGTGACAGAGTAGTTTTGCTGGGCATCATTCAGAGTTCTACTGGCGTAGTAGATCACATGCGGTTTTCCATCAAACCGTTGTCCTAAAACAGCACCAATTGCAGAATCAGATGCATCACACATCAGTTCGAAGGGTAAGGTCCAGTCCGGTGCATGAATGATAGGAGCTGTGGTTAGCTCCTTTTTCAGATATTCAAAAGCTTTGAGGCAGTCGGGGGAGAAGGCAAATGATGTACCCTTGGCTAAAAAATTGGTCAAGGGTCTAGCAATCTTGCTGAAATCCTTGATGAAACGTCGGTAAAAACCAGCATGACCAAGAAATGATCTGACATCTTTGACTGTTTTAGGAGGAGGGAGATTGGAAATGAGATCAACCTTAGCTTTGTCCACCTCAATTCCCCTATTGGAAACTACATGTCCTAAGACAATGCCTTGTTTGACCATGAAATGACATTTCTCCCAATTGAGAGTCAGATTTTTCTCCCTACACCGTTCTAGGACCAATTTAAGATGATGCAAACATTGGGAAAATGTGTCACCAAAAATGGAAAAGTCATCCATGAAAATTTTGAGAAATCGCTCTACCATGTCGGAAAAAATACTGATCATGCAACGTTGGAATGTGGCCGGTGCATTGCACAGGCCAAAAGGCATGCGTCGGTATGCGAATGTTCCATACGGGCAAGTGAATCTGGTTTTCTCCTGATCTTCGGGAGCGATAGGGATTTGATTGTAACCTGAATATCCATCCAGGAAACAGTAAAACTCGTGTCCTGCTAAACGCTCTAACATTTGGTCAATGAAAGGAAGAGGGAATTGATCTTTCCGAGTGGCTAAGTTGAGTTTTCGGTAATCAATGCAAACTCGCCATCCAGTTTGGATTCGAGTGGGAATCAACTCATTAGCCTCATTTTGGATCACGGTGATCCCAGATTTCTTTGGAACAACTTGGACTGGACTCACCCATGAACTATCAGAAATGGGATAAATGATCCCATGATCGAGACATTTCCGAATGTCTTTCCTAACGGCTTCTTTCATTACTGGGTTTAACCTACGTTGAGCATCTCTAGTAGGTTTGGCATCATCTATCAAATGGATTCGGTGTTGAACAATGGTTGGACTAATCCCTTTGATATCAGCCATGGTCCATCCAATGGCTTCCCTTTTCTCTCTTAAAACAGCTAAGAGAGCTTCCTTTTGACCGGTAGTTAACTCAGAAGAAATGATAACTGGTAAAGACTCGTTCTCCCCTAAGTAGGCATACTCTAAATTTTCGGGTAGAGGTTTGAGCTCTAACTTTAATCCTCCACAGATGGGCGAAGCTGGACTCGGGGTTCTATCTCTAAAGGTTCTCGTTGCCAGCCAACAGTAAAAACATGATTGTCCAACGGTTCTATCTCAAGTTCGTCATCAGAAATTTCCTCAATCATTAAATCAGATGCATTCGAATCAGACTCACGCTCTCCCTCTTGTTGTTTACTGGATATTCCTTGAATAAAATTCACTTCCATGGGTTTATCAGATGGATCACTAGGTTGTCTCCCTAAATTGAAGATATTGAGATCAACAGTCATATTCCCAAAAGATAGTTTCATTTGACCGGTTCTACAGTTTATCAAAGCATTTGAAGTGGCTAAGAACGGTCTTCCTAGAATGACGGGAATTTGACTTTTGAGATTGGAAACGGGCTGCGTTTCCAAGACAATAAAATCAACTGGGAAAATGAACTCTCCAACTTTGATCAGAACATCCTTTACCTCTCCTTTAGGAATTTTTACAGATCTATCAGCTAACTGTAGAGTGCATCTTGTTGGTTTAAGTTCTCCTACACCTAGCTGTTGATAGACCGAATAAGGAAGGAGGTTGACACTGGCTCCCAAGTCTTGAAGTGCCTTATCAATGTGAGTGTTACCTATGACGTATGGAATTGTGGGACAACCAGGGTCCTTGTATTTCAACGGCATGGGTTTCGAAAAAAATTCACTGAGGTTGGCAGCTAAGAAGACTTTCTTGGGGACATTGGTGGTTCTTTTCTTAGTGCATAAGTCCTTCAAGAACTTTGCATAAGAAGGGATTTGTTCGATTGCATCTAGAAGAGGGATGTTGATCTTGACCTGTTTAAACGTTTCTAGGATTTTCTCAACCTGCGGGGAGTTTTTCCTAGGTTTGAGTCTATCTGGAAAGGGGGCAACAGGCCTGTACCTATCTAGATCAGGCTCAATCTTAAGTTCAGCATTTTGGTCATCGGAAGGAATTGCTTCATCGGAAGGAGGTTTTGAATGGGAGAAGGGGTTTGATCTGGTGGCATTCTAACCTGATTGTCTATTTGTTTTCCTGATCTCAGAGTGTGAATTGCATTCAGTTGAGCTGGGTTGTTAGAACTGGATCCAGTGTCTTTAGGGTTTGCAACAGGTTGACTAGGAAATTTTTCTTTTTCTCTCTCACTCACGGCAGCGGCTAGTTGCCCAAGTTGGGTTTCTAACTGGGCTATGGCTTGTGTGTTCGAGTTGAGCACTTGGCCGGTGGTTTGCATGAATGAATTTAGAGTGGTGGATGATTGGGTCAACATGTTGGTAGTTTGTGTAGAAGCTTTGATCATAGCTTCTAAACCCTTTTCTAAGACACTCAAACGTTTATCATGATCGGAATTTGATTGATTTGTAGGCTGGTGAGGATGAGGATGTTGGTTTGGAAAAGGTGGGTTAGAAAAATTGTTCGGTGCATTGAACGGGATAGCGTTCCCCTCGGGAATTGCGGGTTTGACGGGGGAATGAAGTTTTGGTTTCCATGAGAATTTCCTTGGTTCCAAGCAAAATTAGGATGATTTCTCCAACCTGGATTGTAGGTTAGAGAAAATGGATCATTTCTAGGGCGCTGAAATGCAGCGTTCATCTGTTCTAAAGCGTGGTTGTTTCCTAGAAGAGGACATTCCTCTGAAACGTGGGTAGGAGACTGACAGTTATGACATCCCGGGACAGAAATATGATTGATTTGAGCCGGAGCTCGTTCCTTAACTTCTAAGGCTTCTAACCTCCGCATAATCGTCGCCATCTTCACTTCAGATGCAATGTTTGACTCCAGGGAAAGACCACTAGACTTAGATTGGGAAACAGATGAAACCCTGTCATCACAGCGTTTCCACTACATTGTTTTCTCGGATAGAATCTCTAGGAATTCCCAAGCTTCATCTGCATTTTTCCTCATAAAATCTCCCCGACACATCGATTCTAAAGATGTTTTTGAAGAATAGTCCAATCCTTCATATATGACTTGGCACAACTGCTATTTTTCTAGACCATGATGAGGACATTAGATTAAAAGATCTTTGAACCGGTCAAAATATTTCCAGAATGGTTCTCCCGGGACAATTTTGAAGTTTTGAATGCCGTTCCTAAGTTTTATCGTTTTGTGAATAGAGAAAAATTTCTTAAGAAAAACGGTGACAAATTCCTCCCAAGTTGATATGGAATTTGTCGGTAAGCTGTACAGTTTTAGCTTTGTCCTTAAGGGCAAATGGAATAAATCTGAGCTTAATTGCATCTTCGGTTAATTCTCTCATTTTAATCATAATACACACTAACTTAAATTCCGAGATAAAAATATATGCATCTTCTGTTTCATTACCTAGGAATTTGGGAAGCATGTTTATGTAATACGGTCTAAGCTCGAAATTTGCTCCATTTACTTTGGGGAGTCTTATGCAAGATGGAATTGTATTTCTGGTGGGGTAACACATATCCTGAAGAACGGGTTGATTTGCCATTTCTTGAATTGGTTCAACACGGATTAAACGATGAGAATTATCCCGAACCCAAGTTTGCATACACCAAAACAAATTTTTTTTAAAGGAAAGAAAGAAAATTAGTTTTTTTAAGGAAAGAAAGAAAATTAGTTTTTTTTATGAGAAGAAAAATCCTAACTAAAACAAATCAAATCAATCACTTTTCAATCACACTCTAATTCTAGGGTTTAGCCTAACTCCACTAGACCAGCTCCTAACCAAAAATTCCTACAGTGAAAAGATCAAAGTTTTACCCAGGTAGTTAGCCAAGTAAGTATAGTACTAGAAGGTGATCAGAGGTCAATTAAGTACCTCGTTCCTTACGAAGCGCTTTACGCAACCCCTAAACCTTGCCTTAGACACCAACTAATCTGAGAAAACTTAAACCGGTTCACTTAAGGATTTCTTGTTCCTTATTGAGCTCGAATCCTTAGGGGCCAACGTCTAATGAGTTTTAGAAGGCTTGGGTTTGTGAAGTAAGGAAATAGTGATTTTTAGGCTAAGGAAAGGTTGATGAAATCCCTTACCTTATCATGATTGGGGGTTTTGCCCTTAAGAATGTTTTAAGTGTGTGCCAAATCAAGTGCTACAATCACTTTGGTGAATTCCTACACTATATGAAATACAACCCTAGAAATTAAAAGCGACGAAAAAGGATGATAAAAAGAAAATCTTTATATTTTTTAATTATGGTCAACAACAATCAAATGTGAGAAGGGGGAAAATTGTTTGAGTTTAGTATCTTGTTAGTTAAAGTCCAAGTGAAAGATGAATTTTATTATGGTCAACAAAAATAAAATCTTTTTGTTTTTTTTTAATCCTAATTGTCTCTAATTGTGAAGGTAGATAAAGAGGGTGGAATTGAAAACTAGAAAGAAGACTTACCCGAAAGCAATGCTTCAAATTCTTGATCTTCAATCCAAGATTTTCAAGCTCCAAGCGGTTCCTTCACAAGAAAAATACACAAGTTAAAGAATCAAGTTAATAAAATCCTATTTTAGCACCCTCCCCGGCAACGGCGACAAAAACTTGATGCGGCATAATTATGTACCAAAATTACAAGTGCACAATTTATCAAGTTATAGTATAAAAAATATCGATCCCACGAGGAAGGTGATTTTAAGAGATTATTACAAATGATTCTTATGTTTTGTGCGTGACAATTAGGAATAAAGAATAAGTATGGTTTTGTTGAGTGATTGTTATGAATATATGCAAAATATAATAAATTGAATTTTAGAGAAGAAAGAATCAAAGAATAAATGAAATCACAAGGCAAGAAAGAAGAATGAATAAAATCAAGAAATAAAACCAAGAATGAAAAGAAAATTTAAGAAAGTCAAGATGGAGGATTCAAAAGAGGTAAGAAATCTAGAATATAATCCACTAATCAATTTCAATTACAAAATATAAACTATTCTCTTTTTTTCATATTTCAACCTAGATTTATTAAGCATAGATTATCAAACCATTTAAGAAAAGTGTAACCTATCAAATTATCATCTAAGTCAAAATTACTATTCATGATAAGAACAACAACATGATAATAATCCTAGAATTTATCAGCATAACCTATCAAACCATTTAAGATAAGCATAGATTATCAAATTCTTCTTCTACCGATTAGTTCTCTAGTTGATTATCCTAAACATGAACATTTTAAGTGCAAGAGAATAATTCATACAATATAAAGGAAATTAGACTAGTTTCATATAATTCTAAGATTCCTACAAGAATTAAATTCACATCTTAAGAATTAAAAACAAGAAAAGGAAGACTAATTACAAAATTAAAAAGAAAAGAAAAAAAAACTAAACTATGAACAAGAAATAAATCTAATTACAAAGAAAATAAAAATCTAAACTACAAAATAAATTGTAGAAATTAATTACAAGAAAATAAATCTACTCTACAAACTAAAGTGCAAAAAGAAATAAAAAGACAAGAAAGTAAATCTCTACTACAAGCATGAATTTAAATCTAACTAATAAGCAATAATAAAGAAATTACTAAAAAGAAATAAAAGAAAAAAGAAATGCAAACCTTCAAATTGCTCTTCATCTCCATCCTCATCATTGAACAAGAGGAGAAAGAACAAATTTAAAGAGGAAAAAAATTATTTTTATTAATTGCAACTAAAGTTACAATTTTTGGAAGGCCTTCTCAATTAAGAGTAGCCCTCCTCTCCAAAAGGAGTTTACAAAATTTTTACATCCCTAACCCCTCACTCTCTACCCCTATTTATAGTAAATATCAGTGAATGAGAGCCATTGGATCGAAATCTTATCCAAAAACATCAATTTTCAGCCTTTGATTCGTAACAAACTGCCCCAGCGTATCGATACCAGCATCGATAGGGGTATCGATGCTGGCATCGATACAGGCATCGATGCTGGCATCGATGCCCCCATCGATGCAGGCATCGATGCCTTCCTCTCTCTGGTTGCTGTCCGAACTTGTTTCTTCTTGTGGGCTTTGGGCTTGAACAAATCTTTGATTTCTTCATTTATTTGATTTGGGCTTTGGCATTTCTTGGGCTTTACTTTCTTAGCTTGGGCTTTTGGATAATTTGGAAATTAATTTTCCAATGGGCTTCTTTGCTTCATTTCTTCATTTAATCAACGGGTTTTTATTGAGAGATTGGAGTTTGAGATTTATTCTTTATTAACCTGCAATTAAAGGATAAAAACAATTATTAGTGGTATATTTATTCATATAAAATAGATAATGAGTGTATAAAACTGTAATAAAATATGATTATCAAATTTATAAAAAGATCAGAGTGTTTATTGCAAATTCCATGAATTTTTAGGGGCTGTGTGTGTTATTTGTAGGTTTTTAGTGTGTTTATGGATTTGAAATTTTCAAGGTGTTTTTTTATAAATTTTGAATTTTTGGGGTGCTTTTGTAATTTTTAAATCTTACAAGATATTTTCTTCAAAGTCAAAAACTTTTAGTTTTTAGCTAGCATATGTTTTTTAGATTTCTCACTGAATTGAAATAAAAAAATTATAATTTTCAAGATTCTTTAATTGCTTTAATAAAATTTTGAATTTGTAGGAGTGTTTCTGCAAATTAAAAAACATGGAGGATATTTTTTACAAAGTCCAACAACTTTTAGATGCTCACTAGCATATATTTTTTTAGATTTCTCTGTGAACTAAAATAATTAAAGGATTTTAATTATGTCAAACGTATCTCTTTTATCCAATAACATGTTAAGTCTCATTATGAATAAGATAAATTATTTAGTTACCAATTCAAAGAAGATAGGATAATTAGAAAAGATTAGGATAACAATGTAAAATTTAAAAAAAGTTAAGGGTAATATTGACCATGAAAAGATTTTTCCGAACTCGTACTGTTATGGCACAAGATGAAGTAAGTGATAACGAAGAACTTTTAGATGCTTTCAATAAATTATATGAAACTTTTTGAGATTAATGGCTTCACATAATTTTTTTAAAGGTGAAAATAAAAGATTACTTGAAGAAGTTTCTGATTTTAATTCTTCCACTTCTGTTAATTCTCAAATAATTGAATTAAAAGAGGAAAATGGATCATTACTTAAAGAAAATCATGTTTTGTCAAATGAGAATGTTTATCTAAAATCAGAATGCAATGATTTAAAATTCGTATTAATGTTTTAGATAAAGATATTTCTTCTATTAAATTAAAATATGATGATATATGTTTGAATGTTAGTAAATTCAAACAAGGTAAAGAAAATCTTAAGAGTTTACTTTTATTTCAAAAAGAATATCAAAAGACAATGATTTATATGTTAATAATAATATTTCTAAGAAAACTATTTTTGTAAAACCAATCAGTAAGTTACATGAACATAATGTTAAAAACAATGATTTATATGAAAAGAAATCAAAATATTTATCTATCCTAAGGAATTAAGTTCTTTAAAGAAAAAGTGTTATATTTCTAACTTTATTAAAAATGTTTGTTTATAAAATAACTATCTAGGCAAATCAAACTCTTCATGGGTTTGGTTTCCTAAAGGATAATTTTATAGATCCAACATAGCATAGGTACCAAAATTATAAATGTTTGTTTTTCAGGTACCTAAGAAAAACATATGAATTTTGGATAGCGGTTGTTCCAAATATATGACTGGAAATATTCAATTGTTATCATCTTGCAAAAATAAAAATGGTCGCACTGTCACTTTTGGAGATAACAACAAAGGAAAAATCATTAGTATTAGTATGGTTGGTAATCCAAATAAATCTATTATTAATAATGTTTTATTAGTTGATGGCCTTAAACATAATTTACTTAGTATAAGTCAACTTTGTGATAAATGTTTTTAAATTGTTTTTGAAAAAGAATTTTGCTTTATTTATGATATTGATATGATTACTATTCTTTTTAAAGGACATAGGAAAAATAATATATATGTTTTATCTATGAATAACATTTCAAACGAACATTATCTTTTTGCATCTTCTAATAATTCTATTTTATGGCATAAATGTTTTGGTTATGTCAATTTTAAACATATTTCTAAAATTTCTAAGAATGATTTTGTTAAAGGTTTACCTAAGATTTCTTATAAAGATAATTTTTGTGATGCATGTCAATAAAGTAAAATGCATAAATCATCTCTTAAATCTAAAGATGTAGTTTCTACAAGTAAGCCACTAGAATTAATTCATATTGACCTTTTTGTTCCTTCTAGAGTAGCTTCATTAAATAGAAGTAGGTATGCATTTGTTCTTGTTAATGATTTTTCAAGATTTACATGGGTAATACTTCTTAAACATAAAAATGATGCTTTTAATGAATTTTCTATCTTTTGTAAAAGAATTCAAAAACAAAAGTCTCTTTCTATTATTACTATTCGTAGTGATCATGGAGGAGAATTTGAAAATAAACTTTTTGCAAATTTTTGTGATAAAAATGGTATCTCTCATACTTTTTTTCCTCGAGCGGCTCCTCAAAATAGAGTTGTAGAAAGGAAGAATAGAACTTTACAAGATGTGCTAGAACAATGTTATGTGATAGTAATTTACCAAAATATTTTTGAGCAGAGACTGTATCTACATCATGTTATGTTCAAAATAGAATTTTATTAAGACCTATTCTAAAGAAAACACCTTATGAATTATTTTGTGGTAAAATTCCTAAAGTTTCTTATTTTAAAGTTTTTGGTTGTTAATGTTTTATTTTGAATACAAAAGATAATTTGGATAAATTTGATTCAAAATCTGATGAAGGAATTTTTGTTGGATATTCAAATCATAGTAAAGCATATAAAATATATAACAAAAGAACATTAGTCATTGAAGAATCTATGCATGTTTCTTTTGATGAGAATTTTTCAAAACTACCCATTATTTTAAATAATGATGATGATATAGTTGATACTATTCTTAATACTCCAATGTTAGATATTTTAAAAGATGATAATTTATAAAATGATTTACCTAAAGATTTTGTAGAAGTTAAAAATCATCCACATGATTTAATTATAGTAATATTTCTGATAAATTAACTACTAGATCTCATTTTAATTTGATTGCTCATACTACTTTTATTTTAATTATTGAAGCTACAAATATAAAAGAAGCCTTACTTGATGATTTTTGGATAATTGCTATGCAAGATGAACTTAACCAATTTATAAGAAATAATATTTGGGATCTTATACCTAGGCCTCAAAATAAATCAATTATTGGAACAAAATGGATATATAGAAATAAATTAGATGAATCTGGTCAAGTTGTTAGAAATAAAGCAAGATTAGTTATACAATGATATAATCAAGAAGAATGTATTGATTATGATAAAACCTATACATCGGTTGCTCGTTTAGAATCAATTAGAATTTTACTTGCATTTGCATGTTTTATGAATTTTAAACTATTTCAAATGGATGTTAAAAGTGATTTTCTAAATGGTTTTATAAAAGAAGAAGTTTTTATAGAACAACCTCCCGGATTTAAACATGAAAGTTTTCTAAATCATGTTTTTAAACTTAAGAAAGTCTTATATGATCTTAAACAAGCACCTCGTGCTTGGTATGATAGATTAAAGAATTTTCTTTTAACTTTAGGTTTTAAAATTGGAAAGGTTGACTCAACATTATTTATTTAGAAAATAAAGAAAGATATTTTACTAATTCAAATATATATAGATGATATTATTTTTAGTTCTACTAACAACAATCTTTGTGAAGAGTTTGCTAAAACTATGCAGGATGAATTTGAAATGAGTCACATGGGTGAACTCAATTTCTTCCTTGAACTTTAAATCAAACAATTAAAAGAAGGAATATTCATCAACCAAAGAAAGTATGCTAAAGATTTACTCAAACGCTTTGGAATGGAAAATACAACAAGAAAACCAACACCAATGAGTACTCTACATCACTTGACAAAGATGAAAATGGTAAGAATATTAATCAAAAGCTCTATCGAGGTATGATTGGATCACTTCTTTACATTACTGTTAGTAGACCTGATATTATGTTTAGTGTATGTTTATGTGCTAGATTTCAATCTAATCCTAAAGAATCACACCTTAAAGCCGTGCAAAGATTTTTTAGATATCTTAAAGATACCACAAATTATAGGTTGTTTTATCCAAAGAATAGCACATTTGATTTATTATCTTATAGTGATGCTGATTTTGCTGGATGCAAATCCGATAGAAAAAATACAAGTGGAACATGTCATTTCTTAGGACATTCACTTGTATCTTGGTTTAGTAAAAAGTAAAATTCAGTATCATTATCAACGACTGAAGTAGAATATATTGCTGCAAGTCTTGCATATGCTCAAGTTTTATGGATGAAACAAACATTATCTGATTATGGCATAAATTGTCTCATATCATCCATAATGTGTGACAATTTAAGTGCAATAAATTTATCTAAAAATCCTATTCAACATTCACGTACAAAACATATTGATATTAGACATTATTTCTTAAGTGATCATGTGCTTAAAGGTAATATTTTATTAGAATTTATACCTACTAATAAACAAATAGCAGATATATTAACAAAACCCTTAAAAGAAGAAATTCATGTTAAATTAAGAAGGGAATTAGGTATATGCTCAATTGAAGATTTAAATTAAGGTTTTAAAACAAATACATATGCATACATACCCTTAATAGTCGACTAATTTGACCTATAGTCGACTACATACACAAGCATTGCATATAAGATGTTCTGTAAATTACAGTGTAGTCGACTAATTTGACTTATAGTCGACTACTCTGAGTTAAAATCTAAAAATCAATTTTTTGTCGATATAGTGTAGTCGACTACTTTTCTTAATAGTCGACTACTTAAACAGATTTTTTTCATATTTATAGTTTTTAAACTTTTTGGATTTTTACCTATCAAACTCATAATCTAATACTCGTTTCTCTTAAGTTATATTCATCTGAACCATTAAATATCTACCTTATCAAATCCTAGCCCTGTATCACATTTTATCTAGATCAAATCTTAACCACACATTTGAATTTTACTATAATCATGACCTTTCAATTTTTTTAAACAAAACTACCCTAAAAATCCCTAACTTCATTCAGAACCGATCCCTCTCCTTCCCTATTTCCTAACCCACGATCTCCTTTTGTGACGCCCCTGGGTTCACACACGGCTGCAGTCCGAGGTGAAACCATGGATGTCAAACCTGCCATGCACTACACCGTGCAGTAACACGTTTCACCATCACAATCACTATCTCTCTAGTGGAGTCAACAACAGGTGTAGGTACAAAGCAAGTGAAAAGTGAACCGACAATACTGGATGAAATGATAGGACCCAATACATCTCATCAACGAAATAAACTGTAGTACATAGTCAAAGTCTGAAATGAAATAAACTGGAGTTCTTACAAGTCTCAAAATACAGTAAGTCTGAGTAAAGGAAATTAAGGCAACACAGCCTTTACAACTCTAGAATAAACTCTCAAATGTCTGACAACAACTACAGTGGAGCCCAAAGAAAAGTAATACATAGATAAAAAATAAAGCTGAACACTAAAGTAGTCCGCTATCAACCTGCGGCTCTCCGTGCTCCTGGCTCGTGACCTGAAAAGGGGGAGGGACAATGAGCGTCAAAGCGCTAGCGAGCAACATCACAACCAACCCCAAGGGATAGGGCTCGTTGTATATGAAAATACAATAATGTATAATAGCATTAAATCATTATACAAACAGATATGGGTCTTAGTACTTAGGGAAATACAACACGAGCATAGGTACGTCGAGCGAAATAATCCAAACAAGGAAACCCTCATGTATATACCTTTTATCTCAAATTGTAGATCCCTAAACACCAAGCCCGGAGTCTAACACATGAACAATAAAGAAAAGATAACCATCCCATTTCTAACAATAAACATATCTATGTCAAAATCTCGTAGTTGAAATAAGTGTTATGCACAGCTCATGCCACTATCATGTCCAACTACATAAAAATGTCATACTCAAATACCCAAATGTATATTATGCTCAAGGTTTAGCAAAAATTGCCCAACACGGGGTCTATGGTCGCTTATAGTCCAACACGAGGACTTTAGTCGCTTATAGTCCAACACGAGGACTTTAGTCGCTTATAGTCCAACACGAGGACTTTACATGAACCATGGAGTTACCACTAGTAAAGAAATGTCTATTCAACTCTTACACATGTCTTGCTGTACAAATCTTAACTTTGTATCAGGAAAAGATCATCTTACACATATAGCATATGAGTTCAATCTATAAGTTTGTATACAGCATGTGATTTCACAGAGATACGAAGAAAACAGGAAAATCTCAGATGAGTCGACTCATGCTCACTGATGAGTCGACTCAAGCCTCATGGGTCGACTCGTGACCAATAACGAGTCGACCGAACAGAAGGTAAATGGCAACAGGAAACAACTTCGTGAGTCGACTTATGATTTTTATGAGTCGACTCATAGCTCATGGGTCGACTCGTATATTGACGAGTCGACTCAACAGAAGCAAAAAAGGAAACATCATAACACTTTGTGAGTCGACTCATGACAGGTCATGAGTCGACTCAACCTGATGAGTCGACTCATGATGAGTCGTGAGTCGACTCACGGGCTGAAATCTGCATATAACGAACTGGAACTTGATCTAAACGTTCCCCATCTCGATTCTTCTGATATACAACATATCTAACCTTCAATTTTACCCTATTATACAGTAAGAAAAACATATCTATCATGGGAAACGATCTCTTATAGGTTAGATCTAACATTTAGCCCTAAACATGAAGGAAAAACATTAAACCAATATAAATACTCATGTTTTTATCCTTTAAACAAAATTCCAGATCTGGGTTTTCATTAAAAACTGGTTGGTGGGGATTTAAAATCTTAAACACATGATTTCTAGCATTCATCCTATCAAGAGCATTGATTTATACTTGAAAATTAAGGCTTAGGCTCAATAAAACTCTTTAAAAACGTTTATAAATAAATAAAAACATAGGGAAGGGTTTGGGTGAGATGCTACTCGCCTCAAATGCGAAGAATAGCAATCCCCTTCGCTGAAATCCAAGAGAAATGCTGAAATCCCCCAAAAATTCGCCCAATAATCCCAAAAACGAGCTAGGGTTTGAAGGAGAGGAAGAGGGGTTAGGGTTTCTTGGGAGTTCAGATGAAAAATGAGAGTTTTCGGGTGAGGGAAGTATATATAAGTCAATGAAAACCCGACCCGAAACCCAGCACACCCGACCCGAAACCACCCAGAAAAACGTCGATAAGTCGACTCATGATATGTCATGAGTCGACTCATGACTCATGGGTCGACTCATAAATTATGAGTCGACTCAGCAGAAAGAAAATGGGAACAGGACTCGATATCATGAGTCGACTTATGACAGGCGCAAGTCGACTCAACCTGATCAGTCGACTCATGATATGTTATGAGTCGACTCATGAACAAAAATCTGCATACTTCGATTTCTTTTGCACACGATTTGCAAACTTGCAACTCATCCTCATACCTGAGGCATATACACATGCTCATAAGCTCAAATGTCATTTTCCATGCATGACCATGCAACACAGATATTTATAATATATATTAAATATCTTTATTCACTCATATTCACACTTGTAAGTTGTCAAAATCAACGGGGTCTTACACCTTTCTAGGATTTCTTCAAATTAATCTCTCTCCTAATCTTATTCAACATTTCCTTGTTTCCAAGCCTGTGTCAGAACTGGTAGTCGACTACAACCATTCATAGACGACTACTTCTAGGATTTCATCTGTTTGGGTAAGTTCATCAATCGTCTTTTTTAGTTTTTCTTCAAGTTTACTGATTTATCATGTCTAGGGCTAAGAAATCTAAACAAGTTCATACCAATGTTAATGATGAAATCATCATATATTTAAAAGTCCTGATTTACTTGAAGAATTTAACAAAATATCCATATTTGAAGTTCTTCCAGGACGATTTGTGAAAGTTGATGATTTTATCCTATGGAATTTTGGATCATACTTTGAAAATGTGGGGTTGCTTGAATTATTCTTTGTTAAAAACAGAAAACCCACATATCTATTTTTAGTTCAACTTTTTTTTACTAATATAGAACGTGTAAAAACTATAAGTGGGACTGAAAAGCTAAAAACTCTTATCAAATGAATAAAAATTAAATTGACTTTTAAGTCAATTGGAAAAAAATTTAGCATTCCTTTTTGAGGAGTCTCTCTTAGGTCAATCAGAATGAATGATTCAGATTTACTATCCAATCATATTTTTCTTCCTGGTTATAATAAACCATTAAATAATTCGAATAAGCTTTGTCCAATTCCTTATTTTATTGCTTGAATCTTAGCTTATAATATGTTTCCAAAAACTGGAAGTTTCTATTTTATTTTCCTAGATTTAGCAAAAGCTTTATATGCTATAATGGAGAATATCCAAGTTAATTAGGCTAAAATTTATTATCACAATCTTTTGACAATACTAAAAGGATTTCTTCATTATGGTGCTTTTCTAACAAAAGTCTTTGATAAATTTCATGTTGATCTTGAGTCTAAAAATTCTGTTGTTCGTTCCATTGAGTTCTTTGGCTCTAATGCCCTAACTAGGATGAAATTAACTAATTTTAAAATTCATGATCAAGATCCTCAAGGTGAACCTCACCCTCCTCAAGAACAAATTCCACAAGAAATTCCTCAAACCTTTAGTCAAGCAGACCCTTCTTCTAGCCAACAACCACCACGAATGCACTCAGAACCCTCTTGCTTCTCGGATGTGCACTATAACACCTTGTCTGCACGCATCCTTGAGTTAGAGACTGGTCAGCGAGCTCTTTATTCCTAGAATAGTTACATCATCAGTAATCAGGAGGAGTTAATGAAGAAATTTGATAAGTTGGATATTAAGCTCAATGCATATTTCCAAGGAAATCAACATCCTCCAGGACCATCATCTTAGAAGACCATGAATGCATCATTTAGTATTTGGATGAACTTTATGTTTATTATCAAAACAATTATATCTTATTTTGGTATGTTTAAGTTTGATTGTCACAAACTATGTGATAGTTATCTGTTTTTTAAGACATGTGTAATATGTTGCTACTATGTTACTTTAACATTAGTATATTTTATGTGACTGAATTTTATGTTGCTTTTATGGTGATTGGATAGTTAATTCATGTGCTATATATTTAAATAGATTATGGTGATGAATATTGTGGAACTTTTGGTTTTTATGGCAAGTATTTGTCTACCTATTTGGATGGGTGAAGTTATGGACTATGTTCATAATCTAGATGATCTGTTTGAAGTATTAGCTCATGTTAAAGAAATTATGGCATGCTTAACATAAGTTGTTTATTTATTTTTATTAATGACAAAGGGGGAGAAATGGTATAAATGTTATAGACTCATGTTAATATTATAGATTCTAATATGCATTTATGCACGGGAGTAAGTATATTTGTTTCCAAATATTCTAATTCTTTTAGAATATACTTATATATGCATGCATAAATTTTTTATCATCATCAAAAAGGGGGAGAATGTTGAATATCATGTCTCTAAAATATTATTTTGATGATAACAATTTATACTATGTGTGTTATACAAATGCACTAATATTTAAATGCAGCTTTCAACATCAAATATGAACAAGTGCAAGATGAGTTCAAGACATTATAAAGTAAAGAAGATGAAGAACATATACATCAATGTAATTTTTTTTACAATTTTCTTTACTTAGAAATATTGTACAAGCCTTGATCATTTACACACACACATAGAGGTTAGAACACACTAACACAGGCTCTAACACAGGCTTAGTGTGTTAATTAACAATAGAAATCTCCTATGTTAACCATTAGAGTATTTAGTTAATCATTGAGCCTAAAAATATTTTATACATAACATTTTCACCCCTTAGTAGTCGACTAATTAGAATAGTAGTGGACTACTGAATTCTAAGACCAAAATATAAGTTTCTGTAAAATTACAGAGTAGTCGACTACTTAGCTTTGAATTTTGATTTACAGAACTTCTGTTTTACAGAGTAGTCAACTACAAATAACTATAGTTGACTACTGAGCATTGAAATCTATATTACAGAACATCTGTTTTACAGAGTAGTCAACTACTAAGGATTATAGTCGACTACTCAGCTTCAATTTTTGATTTACAGACTTTCTGTGATACAGAGTAATCGACTACTTAACATTATAGTCGACTACTAAGACAGTTTTTCCATAATTCAAACTTTGAATTAGTGACAGTTTATAGCCGTTTTTAAATGTTTTTAAAGTTTAAAAATTTGTCTTTTCAAGGGGTATATAAGGTTATATGTTCAGAAAAATGGCACATGATTATCTACCCATAAGCTTCAATCTTTGTGCATTTTTCAAGAGTTAAAAATTCAGATTTTGCTAAGTATTGAGAAAAAGATCTTTTCTGAAATTACCTTTGATCATCATTCAAAATACAAATTATTTAGGTAATTTTCAGAGATTAAAATTATTCCTAAGCCACTGCTACACAACACTACAAATCAAGGCTTATAGGAATTGAGTTGTTTGATTCAAGGAAAATTCTCTCGGTTTGAAAGAGGTTGATCTCTTGGTCTAGAGATTGGTGTGAAATTGGCAAGGTGTTGTCAATTGGTGTTAAAATTTGCAAGGACTTACAAATTGGTCAGGTTTGATTTTAATTTTGTACTTGGTTCAAAATTATAGTGGAAATCTCAAGCGGTATTTGTTTGGGGACTGGATGTACACCAGATTGGTGGAACCAGTATAAAATCTCTTATTTGTGATTGTGATTTTCTAAGATTGTTAACATTCTTTATTGCAATTTATTACCTACTTTTCATAAATTTCTATTCACCCTCCTCTAGTGTTCTAGTATATCTATTTCAGATCCTTCAGAATTTACCTAAAATTTTGATTTTCTAAATTCATTTTAAACAACAGAACAACTTCAAAAATAGTAAAAACTTGGGAGAACGTTTATACATATAAAAATAAACATGTTAGAAGAGGATTTCTAAAATAGCACTTCCTATTTGTGAAAACTCATTATTTTGCAAAACCATCAAAAATACGAAATCGGTACATACTTGATTCTCATGAAATCATCTCAATAGGTTTTGAAATACTTTTTAATGGATTACTGGACTTTAGAAAAGATGTAAAATAGTACCATTAAGTCTATAATTTGAAAACATGTTATCTTCCCAAATAGATGTATAATGCGACAAATATAAATATATTTATATAGCTAAACTTACAAGGCAAAAAACAATGAAAGCGATAAATCAAAATAATGTGTATGTGTATGGTTTGAGCTCTAAGTATAAACACATAAACTAAGAACCTAAACTACAAACACTATACCCAAGCTGAGAATCTTCGTGAAGCTTGATCTTGGTAGCAGGGATGAAGAGCAATAGTGTGTCTTTGACTTGAATTGCAAATGCTTCACTCTAATTTCATCCGACCTCCAAGAATATCATCGTTAAAATACAAATCCATCCATCCTCCATTTAGGATGCTTGTCTAGGATACCTAGTGAGTAAATACAAATACTAGAAAACAATGTTAAGAATTATTTATTAATTATTAAAACCAGATTAAATAATAGGCTCATAAACATAAGACCTAACAGAAGGGATACATAGGCTGAAATTACCCTAGAGAGGGGGGTGAATAGCGTAATCAAACAAAATATGTAACTAATAAAAATACAATTCAATTTAAGACACAAAATATGATAATAAGCAATAATAAATGAGAGAAAGAGTGTGTGTGAGAGATTGCTAGCCAATGAAGTCGATGATATGTTCATGAGGTTCGGCCACTCTCGACCTACGTCCCTGGCCATCTCTCCCGATCGTAATCCACTATACAACCCGGTTTGAAAGCTGGAACTTTTACATAATGATCTTCCCGAGATCAAATTCTCCACACAATGATCTCCTTGAGATCTATCACTCCACACAATGTCACAAATACAAGATGAAGAAAATAATCTCTCTTACAAGTATCCTATGGCAAGGATGAAGAGATGAATAGTTGAAGCACAGGGATTTATAGGATATGAAAGTGAAAAACTTAGAAGAAAAGGCTTGAGGAAATTTTCTTTGAAAAATTAAAACACAAGTTGCCTTCTTTCTCTACTTGATTAAAATCAAATGAGCCTTTGAGAGCCATTTATAATCTCTCAACCAAATATGAAGGTATGGGCTTGAAATCAGATAAAATCTGCCCAAAAACATTATTCAAAAGACCTTAAAAACTAGAAACAGATAAAACTAGCCATTATAAAAAAAACCCACGATCGCTCGATTGATCAACTAACAAGTCGACTGACCAGAGCAACTAAAACTGTACAGTCTGATGATAACACTATCGGTCGATTAGTCAAAATATCAATCGACTGCTAAAAGGACCGTTAGGTTGACCACTTTTAGCAGTCAGTTGACTGGTCAACTGAGATGGTTGAGACTATAAAAACAAGCTTCTACCCAGTCGACTGAAAATAGGGATGGTCGACCAAAGTCTGGTATAATAGATATTTACTGAAAGGTTGATTTTCTAAATTTATTTTAAAATATTAAAAAAACTCCAAAAATAGTAAAACTTGAGAAAACGGTTATAAATATAAAAATAAATATTTTAGAAGAGGAATTACTAAAAAGGCATTTTTTTTTATTTGTGAAAACTTATTATTTTGCAAAAATCATCAAAAATGCGAATTTTGAAAAGTGTGTGTGTAATCCCCTAATGCTTCAAAGTTATTAATTTTATTTCTTGCTTACATTATGATCTAGAGAGAAATAAAATACAAATATCACTTACGATTGTATATAAAGCTTGAGTATCGATATTTACTAAGATTTGTTGATGAAGCTCTTCTTGAATATATACTTGAACGTTCTTCTTAAGTAAATATATGCTTGAGCCAATCTTTGAGCATTTAAGGCTTATTCATCAACTTGCCTCTACCTCCTTGAATATCATCGTTAAGATGCAAATCCATCCATCCTCCTTTAATGACACTATATTGCTTGATAAGCATATCCTGCGTATGATCACTTGACAAGCAATTAGTATTAATAATGGGGTTTGTAAATCATCATCAAAATATAAGAGCTAACAATCTCCCCCTTTTGATGATGACAAACCACCATTATAAAAGAGCATAAAATAAAGATATAAAAATATTACTTATAGATAGATGCTCCCCTATCTATAAGATTCTCCCCCTGTCTATGTGTACGAATTTTAGGAGATTTTTCCCTCTTTGGCAACATCAAAATGGGGTACACAAAGATGAAGAGAGGAGAAGAAGAAAAAATCATGAAAAACTAGTGGATAAGGAATCAGTCGACTCAACATATCAAATACTAGTCGACTGAACAGTGTAATAAGTTGACTGGTTATATAATCAGTCAACTAACCAGAGACTCATCCAACACTCAGAGTAACATCAAAATATGCTGGGTTTATGGGTTCATGAAAACCAAAAATAATCATAAGTGATCAAACAAACATGAATCAATAGATGCACATGCCTAATTCACCTCTTATGTGGCAAAAATCTTCTTCACAAAGAAGCTTGGTAAAAATATCCAATAATTGTGATTTTGTATCAATATAAATAAGGGACACATCTTTCCTTTCTACATGATCACGTAAAAAATGATGTCGAACATCTATATATTTGGTTCTAGAATGAAGAACTAAATTTTTTAAAATATCTATAGCACTAGTAGTATTACAAAACATTTTCGTATTATGAAAATGTAAATTAAAATCAACCAAATTTTATTTCATCCATAATAATTAAGCACAACATAAGCCGGAGGTAATGTATTCCGCTTCCGTAGTGGATAAGGCTACACAATTTTTCTTCTTGGATGACCAAGAAACTAGAGAGTTATATAAGAATTGACACATGCCACTAGTACTCTTGCGGTCCACCTTGCATCCGACAAAGTCAGCATCATAATAACCATAAAGATCAATAGTAGTATGCTTCATATAAAACAAACCAAGTTCAATTATACCATTTATATACTTAATAATACGTTTAACTGCAATTAAATGGGATTTTTAGGAGAAGCTTGAAAACGTGCACATGCACAAATGCTAAATATTATGTCGGGTCTACTAGCGGTGAGATAAAGTAAACTACCTATCATCCCTTGATACAACTTTTGATCTACTTTCTCTCCATTTCATCCATGTCCAACTTGATGAAGGCACTCATTGGAGTTGGTGCATGCTTGGAGTTTGTCATCCTAAATTTCTTCACCAACACTCTTACATACTTGCTTTGTGAGACAAAAATTCCATGATCATATTATTTAACTTGGAATCCAAGGAAAAATGTGATCTCTCCCATTATATTCATCTCAAATTGCTCTTGCATAACTTTTAAAAATTCCTTGCACAAAGATTCATTTGTAGCTCCAAATGTAATATCATCGACATAAACTTGAACTAAAATAAAATCACTTTTTCTTTTTCTAACAAACAAGGTATTATCAATTTTTCCTTTTGAAAAACTACTTTTGATAAGAAAATTAGAAAATCAAGCATACCAACCTCTTGGAGCTTGTTTCAACCATATAAAGCCTTTTGAACCCGATAAACATGATTTGGAAAAAGAGGATCAATAAATCCGGGGGTTGCTCAACATAAACCTCTTCATCAATAAAACCATTTTAAAAAGCACTTTTAACATCCATTTGATATAATTTGAAATTTTTAAAGCTAGCAAATGCTAAGAATATATGTATTGACTCTATTCTTACAACCGGTGCAAATGTTTTATCATAATCAATGCACTCATTTTGATTGTATCCTTGGGTAACCAATCTAATTTTATTCCTAGCCACTATACCAAATTTATCAAGTTTATTTTGAAAAACTCATTTTGTTCCAATCACATGAAAATCTTTTGGTCTAGGAACAAATTTCCAAACATTATTTTTTTAAAAATTGTTTAATTCATCATACATGGATAAAACCCAAAACTCATCATTTAAAGCATCATCAACATGTTTTGGTTCTATTTGAGATAGAAAAGCAATGTTACCACATTCACTAATAGCGTTTGAATGAGTCATGAGTCCTTTTGAGGGGCTTCCAATGATTTGTTCCTTAGAATGATCCAGTGCATACTTACAAGTTTTGGGAAGTTCTCCTTGGTCATCTTTAAGGTTGTTTTCACGTTCTCCCTCTTGAGTCTTTGATACAACCGCTGAAGAGGGGTTACTTATTTGCAATTGTTCCAATCCTCCTTCAATGTTATCATCTTCTCTAATTGGCAAAAAATCTTGTAAATCGATATTAGTCTCATCAAAGGTAACCTTTATAGACTCTTCAACAACGAGTGTTTGTTTATTAAAAACTCTATAAACCTTATGCATACCCTAAAAATATTCTAACATCTATTTTTGAATCAAATTTATCAAGATGATCTTTAGTATTTAAAATAAAACATTTGCAACCAAAAATCTAAAAATAGCCTATGTTGGGTGACTTACCAAAATAAGCTCATAAGGTGTTTTCTTGAAAATAGACCTAATCAAAACACAATTTAAAATATGGTAAGTCGTGTTAACAGCTTCCGCCTAAAAATACTTAGGTAAATCAAAGACATTTAATATAGTTTGTGCCATCTCTTGTATGGTATAATTTTTTCGTTCAACAACATCATTTTGTTATGGTGTTCTTACTATGAAAAACGTATGTCTAATACCATGATGATCACAAAAATTATTAAAATATTTATTTTGAAATTCACCTCCATGATCACTACGAATTTTGATAATTTTCAAATCTTTTCATTTTCAACTATTTTTACAAAATGTGAAAACTCATCAAAACATTCTTCTTTATTTGCAAGAAATATGATACATGTAAACTGAGAAAAGTTATCAACCAACACAAAAACATATTGTTTACCTTCTAATGAGGCAACATACATAGGATCAAAGAGATCAAGATGAAGTGATTGCAAAGGTTTAGTGTTGGATACCCCATTAATGGATTTAAAGGAACTTTTAATTTGTTTACCTTTGGCACACTCTTCACATTGAGAGTTTTTAACAAAGTTCAAGCTTGGTAGTCCTCTTACCAAGCTCTTCTTTGATAGGTTGGATATTAACTTCATGTTTGCATGTTCAACCCATTTGTGCCAAATCCAAGGATCACCGTCCACCATGGCAAGGCATTTTACATCTTGATCTATAAGTTCATTCATCTTAAAAATATATACATTAAATTTTCTAAGGGCAACAAAAACAATTTTATCTTGAGGCTAACAATGCATTTATCTAGTTTAAAAATAATATCATAACCTTTGTCACTTAGTTGACTAATACTATGAAGATAATGATTTTATCCTCTAACTAAGTAAACATCTTCAATAATGAGAGAATGTTCCTTACCAATAATACCAATACCGACAATTTTACCTTTTCCACCACTGTCAGAGGAGACATTGCCTCCTTCCATCCTTGATAGGATTGCAAACAGATCTTTATTGCCCATCATATAATAAGAGCTACTTCTTTACGTCTTATGCGAGACGTTCCTTACAAGTAAACAAGTAGTAGATACTTTAGGTACCCAAATCTTGGGTCCTTGAACGTTAGTACCTTTAGTACCCTTGGGTACCTGCATCAACCCATAATCATAAATATTATTTTTAATTCTACAATAAGTGAGATATCACCATGTTTCATGCAATAGGTGCAAATAAAATTTTTCTTGTACGTGGGTGCATGAGATTGATGAAACCATTTTTTTACCAAAGTGAGGGTGAGCATGGCTAGAAGAAGCATGACTAGATTTTAACAAAATAATTGCATTGTTTAATCTCTCAATTTGAGACCTTAACTGTTTGTTTTTGAAATCAAGATCTCAAATTATCTTATTTTTTTAAAACAATAGCATCATTCAAGGAAAGATTGTAATAATTCAAACTTTGAATCATATGAGTTGTGCAATTTTTTAAAAGAAGAGTGTTCTTTAGCTAACTTTTTAAACTCAAAATTCAACTCAACAACTGTGGTTTCTAATTCATATTGCATGATAAAAGAGTCATGATCGGAATTGGATAATACATCATCATCATGACCCATGAAGCGCACATTTGGATCTTGGAAGGCACACTTAGCAGCTGCTTCATCATTATCTGAATCGCTAGATTCGGATTCTTCCCATCCTGCACACATAGCTTTCTTCTTCTTGTACTTCATGTATTTTCCTTTTAGCTTGGGACAATCTCTTGCCATATGTCCTGATTCACCATATTCGAAGCATTTTCCTACACGCGACGAAGACTAGTTAGAATGATTAATTTGAAAGTGTTTATTTTTCCTTACCAATCTTGATATTCTCTTAAAGATATGTGCCACTTCTCTTGAGATATCATTTTTGTTAGGTCTTATTTTTATGAACCTATTTTCTAATCTAGTTTTGATAATTAATAAATAATTCCTAACATTGTTTGTTGAGTGTTTGTATTTGCTTGTTAGGAATTCTACACAAATGTCCTCAGTTGGAGGTTGGTTAGAATTGAACTTAATGATGATATCCTAAAGGAGATTGGCAAAAATTAGAATGAAGCTATGATAATTCAAGTTAAGATTCATCATCACTTCATCCACAACCAAGACGAGCTAAATTAAAGGTCATTTAGTTTGGGTATATTAGTTTAGATACTTAAACTTTGTGTGTTTATACTTAGAGCTCAAAATTCATACACACACAATTATTTTGATTTATCTCCATTTGGGGTTATAGACTTAACGGTACTATTTTTTTTCTTAAGTCTATTAATCTATTTGTAAGTATGTCAAAATGTGCTTGAAAAGAAATTATCAAAATCAAGTTTTAACGTTTTTGTATTTTTCAATGGGCTTACAAAATAAATTATTTTCACAAATGAGAGATGTAACTTGAGAAATTATTTTTCTATCATGTTATTTTTCATGTGTATAAAAATTTTCCAAATTTTTATCATTTTTGGAATTGATTTACTATATTAAATCAATTTTACAAAATTAAGTGTTTAGCAATTTTCAAAATCTAGAATATCTATTTTTAAAATAGCGAGTTTTCATAAATATGAAGTGATATTTTAGAAATTTCTTCTTGAACATGTTTATCTTCATGTGTAAAAACATTGTCCCAAATTTTACTATTTTTAGAGTTAATTTGCTATTTTAAATTGATTTAAGAAAATCAGCTACACAAAATTTCAGAATCTACCGTGCATGTTATTAGTCGACCGACACCCTTCCATCAGTCGAAAGATAACCCCTCATTGATGGGTCAACTGATAAGGTGTAACCAGTCAACCGATCAAAAAAAAATTTTAGGATCTGATTTTTACTCATCAGTCGAACGATGCCTCTTGATTGGTCGATGGATAATAGCTACTTTTGTTAGTAATGATTAGTTTTAGGTTATTTTTATTAGAGAGACTATATATATGCCTCATAACTTATTTGTTTCATGAAGGAAGTTTATAAAAGTATTTTACCAGTTTTTAAGAGTTTTTTAGAAAAATTAAGTATGTTTTATTTATGTGAAGAGATGTCACAAGAGAAGGATTGCAACATCGTTCTTGAGGATTTCAACCTTAAATCTCTACCCTACTCTTGCTTATTTTGGAGAATTTTTTTAAACTCCTTTCATCTAGCTATTTACTATTTTGATTCTCATATATTTGTGCTAGATTGATTTTAGTTTAACTTCGATTTTATTATACTCATTGCTTTACACATACAACCACTTGAGCTTAAGTATATCATACATCGTATATTTGGGTTGTGGGAGTATTTCTTTGAGAGAGCTAAATTTTTGTTCTCAACTTGTTTAGAGAACAATTCTTTATTTGTACTTAGTGTGAAATATGTTGTAATACACAAGGACACTTAGAGGAGTGGTTGGGATAAGAACGGGGTTAATTCCAAGAGGAGTGGTTTGGTAGTAAAGCTTAGGGGATGTGGTAAATCTAAACACTCGAGGAAGGTGACACGGATCAGCCAACACTTAGAAAAGTGTATTGTGTGATTATCAACATGTGAGTTGTAAAAGTTTTCGGTGAGGTTTGAAAACCGATTGTGTAGATATATTGTGATAGTGGAGAATCTCCTCGAGGTGAGAAGAGAAAATGTAGGTCAAGGGTTGATCGAACTTCGTGATCATATTCTTGTGTTTGTGTTTATTTTGGCGTACTACTATTGTCTCATTGATTATATCACCCATTGTTATAATTGTTTATCCTTGCATATCATTGCATACATTTATTGCATATTATATTTGCTATGATATTTCATTAATAAGTTTTAATTTGGCATCGTAATCAGATTAGATTAGCAATTACCTTTTTCACACCCCCCCATGGTACTTTCAATTGGTATAAGAGATTGGTGCTCTTTGATTTATGGTTTAACCACCTAGAGTCAAAGATTCTCACTTTGATTTATTGCTAATCTAGTTTTGTGATTTTATATTGCTTGCATTTATATCATGGATATGCACGGTGTATATAATTTAGGTTATGCTATTAACATTGCCCCAAAATTCAATGATTTCCATTATACTCAATGGTGCGTTAGATTTAAATTATTTGTTAGATCTAAACATTTTTATTTATGGGAAATAATTAATTATGCTTATATTGTACCCACTCTGGAAAATTTTAAGTGGAGTAATAATGATAAGAGAATATTTACAATGAACAAGCTCATGTAAGAATTCTTGCTTAATACTTTTGATTCACCTGTCTCTAACAAACTTTCTCATTTTGATAATGCCTACACATTGTGGAAACATATAGAGGCACATCATGGCAACTTGGAGAAAATCCAACGGATTCCAGTGGATTTCACTTCAAGTAAGATTGGAGTTTTCATCGAGCACACGACCACTAGGCGATAGTCCTAGTAAGGTATGTGAGTCCGGTTCAAAAAATGAATTATCTATTGATGAACTCACTTGTGCTTATGAACGATTAATGCATGCCTATAATAAATTGCATCATAATTTTATAGATTTAAAAAGAAAGCATGTTATTATAAAATCCTATCATGAGACGCTAGCATCCAAATTTGACATCATTACTAAGGAGAATGTAATACTTAAAGAAAACAATGATAAATTAAATTTAGAAAATAAAAATTTAACCTAAAAATAGCTAGTTTATCTCATGCTAAAAACGATGTCATATTAGAGGTAGAAATAATTAGAAATAAATTTAATTCTTTCAAGAATGATCATAATTGTTCTACTTCTATTGTCAATGCAAATATGCCTAAAAATGAGTTGAATGACATGAAAAACCACATTTCATCTTTAGATTCAACTTTAAAAATATGCATTGTCAAACATAAAAAAGTTGTGGACATATGTGCTAAGTTGTGCTCTACTATTTTCCAAACTACCCACTCACTATGCACATATATATAGCAAAATTTATAAATGCTCTACTTGTGCCTGTAAATGACATTTTGCTAAATTTCTTATGGTACACAAAAACCCATATTTAATGATAATATTGCTCCTTGTGCATCCCATAATGTTTCATTAGCACACACACACATACACATGCATACAATGTTCATCATAAGCGTGTAAATATATTTAAATGTGATTATTGTGGTAGATTTGATCATTTGGCTAAATTTTATTTTGATTTAAAAAAAGTTTTACATTTACAAAATGATTTAAAAAGACCATCTTTGTGTGCAAATATTTCACATGAACAAAATAATGGTCATAAAAAACAAATGCATCCATTTTATTGCACGTACTGTAATAGAATTGGTCATTTGAGTAATTATTGCTATGACTGGACAAGTGCACTATATGCGTTCAAATGAGATCATAACCCAAGGGCATTAGATTTCATTGATATGTAAGACCCCGTTGATTTTGACAACTTACAAGTGTGAATATGAGTGAATAAAGATATTTAATCTATATTATAAATATCTTTGTTGCATGGTCATGCATGGAAAATGATATTTGAGCTTATGAGCATGTGTATATGCCTCAGGTATGAGGATGAGTTGCAAGTTTGCAAATCGTGTCCAAAAGAAATCGAAGTATGCAGATTTTTGTTCATGAGTCGACTCATAGCATGTCATGAGTCGACTGATCAGGTTGAGTCGACTTACGCCTGTCATAAGTCGACTCATGATATCGTGTCCTGTTCCTATTTTTCTTCTGTTGAGTCGACTCATAAAAATTATGAGTCGACCCATGACCATGAGTCGACCCATGATCAGGCATGAGTCGACTCATCGGGGTTTTTCTGGCTTCTTTCATTTCGGGTTTGTGGGTTTCGGGTCGGGTTTAGTTGGCTCCTATATATTGTTTTACACCCGAAAAACACCCATTCCTCTCAGATCTCCCCAGAAACCCTAGCCCCTCTCCCTCTCTCTCAAACCCTAGGTGCTCTTGGAGATTTTGGGGCGTTTCAAGTGGGATTTCAGCAGCTTCTTGTGGATTGCAGCGAGGGGGATCGTTATTCTTCACATTTGAGGCGAGTAACATCTCGCCAAACCTCTCTCCCATGTTTTTATTAGTGTATAATAGTTTTTCATGAGTTTTATTGAGCCCAAGACTTATTTTCAAGTATAAAACAATGTTCTTGTTAGGGTGAATGCTAGAAATCATGTATTTCAG
The DNA here is from genome assembly GCA_022839385.1 of Asparagus kiusianus. Classification (NCBI taxonomy): domain Eukaryota; kingdom Viridiplantae; phylum Streptophyta; class Magnoliopsida; order Asparagales; family Asparagaceae; genus Asparagus; species Asparagus kiusianus. Next base: position 44,388 of record BQKN01057668.1, on the reverse strand, counting down.
ATTTTAAATCATCACAATAACGTTTTTGAAGAAAACCCAGATCTGGAAATATTTTTAAGGAATAAAAATATGAGTTTTTACTTTGTTTAAATGCCCTCTTTCATGTTTAGGGGTTAAATGTTAGATTTAACATGCAAGTATTCGTTTCTCATGCTATGTATGAACTTTTCACTGCCTCATGATTTAACAATGATAGTTAGGGAGTTATAGATCAGTATAATGGAAGTATGGATCGAGACGAACGAATTCAACTTATGTTATATGCAGATTTCAGCCCGTGAGTCGACTCACGACTCATCATGAGTCGACTCATCAGGTTGAGTCGACTCATGACTGTCATGAGTCGACTTACGAAGTGTTGTGATGTTTCCTTTTTGCTTCTGTTGAGTCAACTCGTCAGTATACGAGTCGACCCATAAGTCATGAGTCGACTCATGAAATTCATGAGTCGACTCACGAAGTCGTTCCCTGTTGTCATTTACCTTCTGCTGAGTCGACTCGTTATTTGTCACGAGTCGACCCATGAGGCATGAGTCGACTCATAAATGAGCATGAGTCGACTCATCTGAGTTTTCCCTGTTTTTCTTTATATTACTGTTTATCATTCTTGAATATGAGTAGATGCCTTGTTTACAGGGTATTAAATGGCAGTGTTTATATTTACATTCTGATTTGTCCTCGTGTTGGACATTATTCTCATTTAGCCCTCGTCTTGGACATTGATTATATTTAGTCCATACGTTGGACATTGGTTATATTCAGTCCATGCGTTGGACATTGGTTAGATTTAGTCCATGCGTTGGACACCGGTTATATTCAGTCCATGTGTGGGATACTCGTTACTTGTAGTCCTTATGTTGGACGTTCACTCTGCTTAGTCCTCGTGTTGGACATGCATTGTTATTTAGTCCTCGTGTTGGACATGCATTGTTATTTAATCCTCGTGTTGGATATGCATTCACACCCGGTCCATGCGTTGGACAACGGTCACACCCGGTCCATGCGTTGGACAACGGTCACATCCGGTCCAAGCGTTGGACAACGGTCACATCCGGTCCACGCGTTGGACAACGGCTATATTCCGTCTATGTTTCGGACACTTAACCGTTTTCGGACATAACACTCATGTGAGTTTGACGTGACACTTGTGGTATCCTTGTCATGATTTCACTTATCGGTAGAGATGGGTTTGTATTCGTTTCCTTTATTTGTTTCTTGTATTAGATTTCGGGTTTAGTATTTAGGGATTTACAATTTGAGATACAAGGTATATACATGAGGGTTTCCTTGTTTGGATTATTTCGCTCGACGTACCTATGCTCGTGTTGTAATTTCCTAAGTACCAAAACCCATTTGCTATTAGAATAATGATTTTATACTATTATGTAATAACTGTATTTTCTGTATACAACGAGCCCTTTTCCTGGGGGTTGGTTGTGATGTTGATCGCTAGCTCTTTGACGCTCGTTGTCCCTCTCCTTTCAGGTAACGAGTCAGAAGCCCGGAGAGTCGCAGGTTGATGGCGATGCACTTTAGCTTCAGCTGTCTTTTTAGTTATATTTTATTTTGTACTCCACTTGAGACATTTTTTTAAGAGGTTTATGTTCTAGAGTTGTAAAGGCTGTGTGCCTTGTTTCCTGTATCAGATATTATGTACTTTGAGACATGTTGAGATCTCCAGATTTTTGTTATTCATTTCAGACTTTGACTATGTATTCAAGTTTACTTGGTTGAGGAGATGTGTTAATTCTATGTTCCATCATTTCATCAAGTACTCGTTGTAAAACCTTTTACTTGCTTTGTACCTACACCTATTGTTGATTCCTCTAGAGAGATAGTAATTGTGATGGTGAAACATGTTATTGCATGGTGTGGTGCATGGCAGGTTTGACATTCTTGGTTTCACCTCGGACTGCAGCCTTGTGTGAACCCAGGGGCGTCACAGTTGGTATCAGAGCTCTAGTTCCAGTATCCTTAGGATCATCCTGTGTCGAGTCGTGGAGCTAGGATAGAGTTTCTTAGGATTCATGTATAGAGTCCGAAAGGATTTCCTAGTATGAGTGAGGACGATATATGCGTATATCTCAAAATTTAAGAATTTTTTTTTATGACAACTATTTTATATAAATTCAAGTATTGGTGTGAATACTATAAGTTGTAAAAATTGTATTGTGATACGCTATTTATAAAGGTCTATTTTGACTCACGAACTATTTTTGTTATATACTCAGATGTCAGAATATGGTATACCGCGCACTCAGAGATCTGGACAGGCCGAGCCACAGCAAACTTCACCCGAGCCGCATCAGACACTACCTGAGCCGCAGCAGGCTCCCCAGTATCTGATAGATCTTATGGCTCCCCTAGTTGCTAGGGTAGCAGCACTCGAGGAGCTTGTGGCGAATCATATTGCACCACCATCAGCAGCTAAAACCACCATTTTCCAAGAAATCGGGACGGCTAAGTTTCAGGAAGATAAGGAAGGAAGTGCTAAGAGAGGGCATACTGGAGACAAGGGTAAGAACAAGAGACCCTTGTCTGGACCTCTGCAGCAGCAACAGGGCCCTCATAAGAAGAAATCCCAACAGGATCAGAGAGCACAACAGCAGGCCAAGTTCAGGGGAACTTGTTTTAACTGTCGCAAGGTCGGACACAAGGCATTAGAGTGCCGCAGTGCGCCAACAAGAGATCAGAAGAGTGATGGCCCAAATCAGCAGCAGCAGAAGACTGAGGGGCAGAATCTAGCAGTTCAGGAGGTTTCCCAGGGACAGATTGTTCCATATTCCCCAGCACCAGCGACAGATCAGTCTTCATCCACTGGCGGAATATATGCAGTAGTCCCGCATGATGATGGAGCAAGCAGATCAATTGTGGAGGGTACGCCCCTCATAAATCTTTTTCCGCCCATATTCTTTTCATGTCGGAAATTTCGTGTTCTTCCATTTCGTATGCTTGTATGACTAGACTCCCAATCATAGCTCAGCCTCTAGACCTTCCATCATTGGTTGTCCATCCCTTTAGGTGGAGTAGCGCTTCTGGAGAGCGTTTATAGGATGTGTATTATTAGTCTAGGCGAGTCGGAGTTAGTCATAGATTTGATAGTGTTGCATGTGTCCGAGTTTAATGTTATCCTTGTTATGGATTTGTTGTCATCCTGATTATCTTCACGAAGATAGCCAGATTGCGAGCGTCCAATGGGTCCGAGATGATTGTGGCCACTTCCCAGAGCAATCGTTTTAAGGAGTCACTCCTGGTGTTCATCGATGAGGAGATGTGACGGGATTGCCAGGATGTTTTTCAGGACATACCTGAGTTACCTCCTGTGTGAGAGGTTGAGATTTATTGGAGACTAGAGTTGTCTCAGATTGCCAGGATGTCTTTCAGGACATGCCTGAGTTGCCTCCTGTGTGAGAGGTTGAGATTTGCATTGTGATGCAGCCGGGCACCGCCCCGATATCCCGCGCACCCTATCGCATGACACTAGCTAAAATGAGGGAGTTCAGACCCAATTGGACGAGTTGTTAGCTTAGGGTTTTATTCATCGGAATCGTTCTCCGAAGGGAGTGCTAGTTCTCTTCATGAAGAAGAAGGACGGTAATATGCATTTGTTTATTGATTTTTTTAGTTGGGCATGTCACTTTTCAGATTTGATAGAATTTATGACCTGTTCGATCAGCTGCGCAAAGCGCAGCATTTCTCGAAGATTTGTCTTCGTTTTGGATTTATTGTAGTTGCGAGTTCGAGAGAAGGATTATCCCAACGCCGTGTTTCCCTGATTCGATGTGAATCTTTTGAGTTTTGTTCCCACCATTTGGGTTGACCGAGGCACCCGCTGTACCCATGTATTTTATGAACTGAGTTTCCTATCCCTTCATGGATCATTCGTGATAGTTTTATTAATGATTTTCTTACTTAGCAGTCAGTCCGGCTAAGGTTGTAGCAGTTCTTGTTTTGGAGCCGCCAACGGCGGAAATAGGGATTTGTAACTTTTCTAGTTTGGGCCGATTATTATTGGGAGTTTATCCAGGATATTTGTGGTCTACACAATTACATTATTGACAAGGTTAGGAGACGTTTTGATGCAGATTTAAAGAGTAGTAGCATATACCTTGTAGCAATCAAGAGCGCATGAGCAGACCTATTTCCACTTAAGACTTGGAGTTAGCAGCAGTGGTATTTGCACTGAAGACATGGAGACTTTACTTATATGAAGTACGATGTGAATTATTCCCAGACAATTAGAACTTGAAGTATCTTTTATTCCAGAAGAAAAACAACCAGAGACAAAGGAGGTGAATTGAGTTTACCAAAGACTACGAGTTCGTGAATAAGTACATCCAAGGACCCCTACGATGTACAAGGGCTTAAAGAGACACTTTTGGATGAAGTGTTATTCATAGGAAAAATTTCAGATTTATGTAGCTAACTACCTTATCTGTCAATAAGTAAGGGCGGAACATCAGAGACCAGCAGGATCACGGCAGCCTTTGACCATTTCGGTGTAGAGTAGGCGAGCAGTTCGATGGATCTTATCGCAAAGATTGTTGAAATCAAAGAAAGAGAATGATTCGATTTGAGTGATAGTGGATAAACTGATGAAGTCGATATATGTTTTCCTGCAAGGACTAACTTAACTATACAACGGAGACGTATGTAAGGATACTCATTCAAGAGACTATTCAACTTCATGGAGTTCCAGATATGATAACATCAGATTGAGGTTTCGGTGTTCATTCTGCACTTTTGGAAGGGTTTACTTTCTTTTGAGTAACAGAATTATCTTTCTGTAAGGTATTTTATCCACCGGCAGATGGTCAAACGGAAAGAGTAAATTAGATATTGGAGGATCAGGTTGCGGATATGTATCGTTGACTTTCAAGGCAACCGGAAGGAATCATATTCCACTGATAGAATTCGCTTATAACAACAGTTATCAAGCAACAATTTGTGTAACCTCGTATGAAGCATCGCACGGGAGGCCTTGCAGAGCGCCCATATATTGGGTAGAGCCGGGGAAATACTTAATTCTTAGACCAGAGCTTATGAGACAAATTACTGAGGAAGAAACATTTGATCAGAAAACATATTCTAGCCGCTCAAGTCAGCAAAAGAGCTATGCAGATAAAAGATGAGGAAAAAATTAGAGTTTCAGCTTTGAAGAGTCAGTTGTGCTGAAAGTATCATCTATGGAAGACGTTGAACAATTCAAAAGGCGGAGAAAGCTTGAACTGAGATACATTGGAACGCTCTGGATTCTGGAGCTTTTGGAACCGTTTCATTCAGACTAGACCCTTCCAGCATCGATGCCTAGTATGCACGATGTATTTGATGTTTTTATGCTTAGGAAACAATTGCATGATGAGGAGCAACAATGAGTGTTGGAGACACCTGAGATGGAGCTTCGGGATGGTTTGACTTCTATTGAGATTTCAGTGTCTATACTTGTAGAGAAGACAAAAGACTCAGGAACAAGGTGATCACATTGGTGAAAGTTCAATGGAACCGAAGTGGAGTTGAGGAAGCTTCATGGGAGCGCGAGGAGGACATACGACGTGACCACCCATACTTGTTCGAGCATGTAATTTAATTAAAATTTGTATAATGTGAATTCTTCTTGTGTATTTATATATATATCCCGATATTTATACTTAACACTAAAATGAGAGTAGTACCACTTATCTCCTAAGTACTTGGAACATATGGTATATATATGAGGGGTTCCTTGTTTGGATTTTTCGCTCGATGTACTTGTTTCATTTGGTTAGGAGTTAAGTGGGAGTATTTAAATTTTAGATGGTTAAGTGTAAACATCGAAGATGATTTTCGGGAGCGCAAACGTATTATGTCGCGCGACATCCTACACCTGTTGAGGGAGTGAATTGATTTATATGTATGATTATGTGTGTAATTTTATGTGTGGTTAAATTTAGATTTAACACTAGAATGATAATATTTCCGCTTAATTCATAATCTTATGGAACGCGTTGTATATATATGGGGGGTTCCTTGTTTGGATTTTTCACCCGACGTACTAGTTCCATTCGATTAAGGGTTGAGTGGGAATACAATCATCCTGGACTGTTAAATATAAATTTCCTATCTCTTATCAGGAGTAAATATCTCAAGATGTGTATGTATGCGGGTTGGATTAGACCCTTGTCAAGCTTTTCTAGTATCTTTATGGGTTAGATATGATTTTCCGAATTTCGAGGACGAAATTCTTTTAAGGGGGGAAGAATGTAAGACCCCGTTGATTTTGACAACTTACAAGTGTGAATATGAGTGAATAAAGATATTTAATCTATATTATAAATATCTTTGTTGCATGGTCATGCATGGAAAATGATATTTGAGCTTATGAGCATGTGTATATGCCTCAGGTATGAGGATGAGTTGCAAGTTTGCAAATCGTGTGCAAAAGAAATCGAAGTATGCAGATTTTTGTTCATGAGTCGACTCATAACATGTCATGAGTCGACTGATCAGGTTGAGTCGACTTACGCCTGTCATAAGTTGACTCATGATATCGTGTCCTGTTCCCATTTTTCTTCTGCTGAGTCGACTCATAAAAATTATGAGTCGACCCATGACCATGAGTCGACCCATGATCAGGAATGAGTCGACTCATCGGGGTTTTTCTGGCTTCTTTCATTTCGG